>JAXQQM020089851.1:0-225474 GCA_034641835.2 Pinus albicaulis
TTTAGATCTGTGAATCAAAAGTAAGGGAAAGGTGCCCCCAAACTGCAAAACAAAGGACAAAGCTAAGGCATGGTGACCCAAGACAATCTGCCAAAGCCGCAAGCAAAGAAAAACACTGTGAAGCCGAAGGACACAGGAAAGTGGTGTGAGTTCCATATAAGCTCCACTCACAAAATAAGTGAGTGTCGGGCCAAGCAGTCACTAGTGGCCAAGATGAGGACTTCCGAATCAGATGCATGCTCTAACTCTGAATCATAGCTTGGAAAGGGGAATGAAAAAGGGAATCATACTATTGATGTGGAGCCCAACGTCACCATTGCCACTGCGAAGATCCAGAAGGAGGAACCGGAAGATCCAGAGGAGGAGGAGTGTCTCTTCCACCCCCATATAAGGGTAAAGGGTTCCCCACTACAGTTCATTATCGACAGTGAGATCCAAAAGAACCTCATTTAAGCAAAGGTCATGAAGCATTTGGGATTGACGACCACAACACACCCACAACCGTACACCATCAGGTGGCTTCACCAAGGACGTGATCTCTGCGTCAGCCAATAGTGCCGCCTTCCCTACAACATCAAGCCCTTCACTGATGAGGTATTATGTGACATTGATCCTCTTGATGTTTGTGATGTATTATTAGGCCAACCATACTTGTGTAAGCGACATGTTGTGTATAAGTCTTATCCTCGCACTATTATTTTTACTTTTGGAAATAAGTTGTACATGATACTAGAAGTACCAACACCTGCCACTATCTCTTTGATTACAACAAAACAATGTAGTAAGCTCATTTCCAAAACTGGGAATTTTTTTTTCTTGATGATCCTCTCCTAGGGCAAGAAGAAGACTATGGCCACTACCTATAGACAGGGCTCCTCCACATTACAACAAAAAATGGACAAGGTCGTGGAGAAGTACAGGGACATCTTCACCTCACCCATAGGGGTGCCTATGCACTGTCAGGTCAAGCACCCCATCGATCTAACCCCAAGTGCACCGCTACCCAATGGACTGATGTATCGACGCTCTACTATGGAGAACGATGAAATCAAGAGGCATATTCAGGAGTTGCTATAGAAAGGTCACATCCAACCGAGTTCTTACTCAACAGGGGAATCCGATCATGTTGGCACAGAAACATGATGGGACTTGGAGACTTTGTATTGACTATCGAGTGCTGAACAAGATCACTGTATGGAATAGGTACTCGATCCCATGAATTGATGACATTCTCGACCAACTCAAAGGGGCGAAATATTTCAGCAATATTGACTTGAAGTCCGGGTATCACGAGGTACCAATCGAACCCTCCGATTTGTGGAAGAATCCCTTTAAAGCCAAGGTGGGCCTTTTTGAATGGCTGGTCATCCCTTTCAGGTTGACGAATGCTCCTGCAACCTTCATGAGGCTGATGGACAACATCGTGCAGCCATTCACCAACTCATTTTTAGTAATGTACTTGGATGACATCTTGATCTTCATCCAGACTTGGGAAGAGCACCTCCACCATATATGTCAGGTCCTCCAAACACTGCGGTAACAAAAGTTGTGTGCTAATTTGGAGAAGTGCACTTTTGGCATGACCTAGGTTCAGTATCTGGGATACATTATTGATGAACGAGGGGTGCATGTGGATCCAAACAAGATCCAAGTCATTCGGTATTGGCCAGCCCCAACCACTCTAACAGAGCTTCACAACTTTCTGGTTCTTGCTAATTTCTACCGCAGGTTCGTGTTGGTATTATCTCATATCACTTGGCCCTTGAGTCAAGTCACCAAGGGAGGAGCGAAAGAAAAATGATTTTCGTCGAAATCTCAAAAGAAGGCTTTCGTAGAATTGAAACATCACCTCTGCTCTGCCCCAGTTCTCACATTACCAGACTTGCAACAACCATTTAGGATCGAGACAGATGCCTCTGACTATGCTATTGGTGAAGTTCTTACTCAACAGGGGCATCCAGTGGCATATCACAGTGAGACATTGTCCGACACAGTCCACAAATATCCCACTTATGACAAAGAAATGTATTCCATTGTGTAGGCTTGCCGAAAATGGAAGCATTACATTTTTGGGAAGGAAACGATCATCCACACAGACCATCGACCCCTGAAGTTCATATAGACACAAGGGAAGTTACATAATGATTGTCATCAGAAGTGGTCCACATATCTGCAACAGTTTCATTTGAATATCAAGTAAAAGAAGGAAAACACCAATAATATTGCAGACTGCCTCAGCTGACCATCGATCGTGGCGCTAACCATCGTTCTCAACTCTTGTGGGCACGAGACTTCTGATTGGCTGCTTCTCTACAAGATCGATCTGAAATTTGGCCACACATACAAGACACTCTTGGAGGGTACACAAGTTCCAAGTTTTCACTCTAGGATGCACTGCTATGTCACCTGTGACACCTTTGTGTTCCTTCAAGTGAGCATGCCAAGATGATTTGGGAAGTGCACTACAGTTGAGTCACTGGGCATTTCAGTGTCAAGAAAATAGTGGCAGTACTGCAGAAGTATTTATATTGGCCGAAACTTCGATAAGATGTCTGGAAGTACATCAAATCCTGCACTGCTTGCACCATTTCCAAACTGACCATCAAGAAGCAAGGCCTCTATACTCCGATACCTACCCCTAGTTGACCTTGGGAATCCATCTTCATGCATTACATGTTGGACCTTCCTTCTACTAAGCATGTAAACGACTGTGTTTTTGTGCTCGTCAACAGATTTTCGAAGATGGCCATTATGGCAACCTACAAGAAGAATATTACAACAAATGCCACTGCTAAACTCTTCTTTGAATGAGTGTGGGTGCACTTTGGGATCCCACAATCTATCATCTCAGATCGGGACATAAGGTTCCTCATCACATTTTGGTCCAACCTCTTGTCAATGCTGGACACCAAGCTCACCAAGTCCACAACATTCCATCCCCAAACTGATGGCTAGATAAAAGTCGTCAACAGAATGATTGTACACATTATGCACATGTACAATTCAAAGCATCCACATAGATGGGATGAGAGCCTCCCCTATATACAACACAGTTATAACCAGAATATTCACAACTCATCTGACCATAACCCATTTCAGGTGGGCTTGGGATTCCAACCACTATGTCCCATTGATGTAGCCATGCCATTTGCGGCTACTCAGGACAATTCGGCTCATGTCCAATCTGAAGCTGAAAAAGTGAACAAATTCATTGAGAGCATTCAACACATCTGCCAATAGGTTCATGACATATTAGACAGAGCCAATGCTAAGTACAATCAATGACATGATCAACATCAGGTGCCACACAACTTCCAAGTGGGCGAAAAAGTGTGGCTACATTTGCAGAAGGAGCACCTCACTGGACCCCACCGCAAACTTCGCCCGCTCTGATATGGGCCGTACACCATCACCAAGGCTGTAGGGACCAATTCATTCAAGCCTAGTATTCCACAATTCCTTGCTGTACACCCAAAATTCAATGTGGATTGCCTTCGACCCTACTTCCCACCTCTACTGGACACCTCCGACATTGCAGAACAACTCACACCAACAGAGTTAAACCCAGATTGCATGGAACAAGCCACCACAGATTGTATCATGGACATGAAAATCAAGAACAATCGCCAATAGAAGATCCAACTATATCGGGTTGTCAAAGCTGGCCAACTTCTGCACCAAGGTAAGTGGTTCACCAGGGACCAAGTTCAGTAGAAGTTTCCTCATCTCATGGAGGAACTCAACGTAACTGGGACCATTTCTTCCTAAGGGGGAGGAATGATCCAGGTGGATATTGGTGGCCAAATTCCTATTCCACTTGGGGCTCCACCATTATTTCTTTCAGTTTTTTGTTTGTTTGTTTTAGTTTCCTTAATTGTAGCACAATTTACTATTTTTAGCAGTTTTTCGGGTCCTGAAATTCAGGAGCCATTTTGAGGCCCTAAACAATGTTTTTTTGGGAAAAGTCGTAGTCCTTAGATATATATTTCTAGCCAGGTATGGTGCACATCAAACAAATATTGTATGCCAAAGTTATGCTCCTAGGAAGTTGATGTACCAATTTACCCAAACACGGCCCATGGTTTTGGCACTTCATCTCCTAGGGTTAGGTTTTTGGATGTTTATGGTTTTCAACTATTTCTCAATAATAAATAGGCCCTCGAGCCTCATTGTAACACAATTCATAGGCCTGTAGCCACCACATCTATTCTCAGAGAGATAAGCTACCATTTCCCTAGCTAGTTTATTTCCATTCTGTTTGTAAACAAATTTCAGTTCTTTGATATTAATGAAATGAAGTGTTATTTCAGCTGCATATTTGTATTTATGGCTATATGTGTATTCTGTTGCATTCCTGCATAAATCTGGATCATATCCAAATCAAGATAATTTTTTTTTCTTGGCTGGCTTGGAGGAATAAAATCCTCACTTGGGATAACTTGGCTAAACGAGGTTTCTAGGTCTTGGGTGCTTCCCATACTGCAAGAAGGCTTTGGAAACAATAACACATCTTTTCTTAACTTGCCTAGCCATACTCTCCATATAGTCTTTGTTTACTTTGTTATAACATGACCCAAATTGGCAGCCTCTCAAAATCATCCATAGCATCAATTATTGGGAGCGGATTGATATGAAATTATGGTCCCTCCCTTTCTTTTTCTTGTGGGAAATTTGGTTGGCTAGAAACTACCACATATTTCAGGGTAAGGCGATTGTCCCCTCCCGCATTTACTATGCAATCATGTCTTGGCTTGACTGCAATTCTGTTATCCCCCCTCCTACCAAGGATCTTTCCCTTCGTCTTCTTCCTCCTCCTACTACTTTGGTTATATTTGGTTGCGGGCCTGGATCAAATTGGTCAACAATGAGAAATATCACATTTTTTGGAATGGGGGTCTGGGCACAAATACAAAGGCTGAAATTCTGGCGTTATGGATTTTTTTTTGGATTGTTTATAATATGCAGATCAGGACTTTATACATTTTTGGGGATGCAAAATCAATCATAGATGGGGTAAACGGAAAATCCAACCTCTAGCCTCCTGCACTACATTGTTGGATTAATTGCATCCAATACCTTCTTCTCTGAATTCAGGTTCCTAAAATTCAACATATCTTTAGGGAAGTCAATACAAGGGCAGAATCCCTCTCAAAGAAAGGTTTAAAGGAATGCTTCGGGTATATTCAGGTTCAAAAATTCAAGGATAGACATATGCATGATGTCATCTAATTTCAACTTCCATGAATATACTTCAATTGGGGTCCAATTATTTTGGTTTCTCTCCTTTTTCATTTTTTCTTTTGTTTGTAATATTTTGGTTTTAGTTGTCTAAATCCCCAAGCATTCCAGGTGTTAATGTATATATTTGGACTGGCACTTTGGTTTGGTTTATGGTTCCCATAGTTATTATGGATAATTCATATATCGAGTTACATTTTGTGGATGGTCAGAAGGGAATGGCTATCTAAATTGGTTAAATTCTCTTACATGCCACTATTATTTTGGGCTTTTGCAAATTCTTTTGACAAGATGGTTCATGAGAAATATTGGAGAATATTTCTGAATCATGTACTGTTTTGTTACTTTATAAATACAAACAAAATTTTTTTTCTTCTAAGAAAAAACTCTACAGGACAGACATGGAATCATTGCTATTAGAGGAGAATCCAATGATGCCAGGTACAAAACCTTGTTTTAAGGCCCTTTCCCTATATTTATGCATACAAACTCAAAAATATGTTGATATATGGATGGATGGTAAATTGGTATCGAAGAGTCTAAGTGATAACAAGGCATGTTTGTGCAAATACTTGTATCCTTCACTGTTTTGAATTATATTGTTACTTTGTGAGAATGTACGAAATGACATTGTCTTGCAACCAAAGAAAACTCATTTTTCTCTTGTTAACTTATGGCTATTTTTGCATTCGTTTGTTTCATCTCCAATATTACTTCATTTGGTTTTATGCTGATATTAATGCCATCGACCTGCAACTATTTTTCCATTTATTCACATGAAGGAACTATGTGAAATAAATCCTTCTTTGCAATTGAGTCCCATGTTTCAATCTTCAACTTCTATTTAGATTATGACATTTTGAAGGTTCCATGTATTTTCTGTCATAATGACACCAGAGACTCCAACATTATGACTTCCTGTTAACAAATTCCATGTGTATTGCGTACATACATAACAAGGGTTGTTGCATACTACCCCCAGAAAATTTCTTTAATGAGTTACTTTGATAAAGTTTTCTTTGGCTACCATAATCAACCCGATGTTCCCTGATTCCATAATGTACATTTTATTTGATTATTGCAGCCATACAGGAGGTTGCCAAGCAAACCTTAGTATTAAATTTCACACATCTAGATTTTTGGTTTATCTTTACAATTTAGTTTTTTGTGTGGTTTTTGTAGGTTTTATTTCTAATTCCCAGCACGTATGTGTTTGATCTCAATTTGAATGCATACATCGCACAAATACTTGTCATTGGGAAAGAATCAAGTTATGAAGCTATGTTACTATTTATTTTAAGTGTCAGTCAACTGTTCACGAAATGACTGTCATTGTTGGTCTTTGTTTGTTTTTTTATTATTCCTTTGAACTTCAAGGTTTCTTTTTCCTTGTTTGGATCGTTAAAAATAAATAAAAATTGGCATTTGTTATTAAGGCTAGATACTGTCCTTTCAGTTGCAAATATTCATCACCAACATGGGCCTTATGTTACTTGATGGTTATTGTGTTGGAGGAGTAAGTCTTCTTCATTTCAAACTTGATGTTTTGGATATTTTGATTAAGGAAGGCAAGTTGGATGTGGGCAAGAGCATGATAATAATAGCCAAAAATAAAAGCAAGGGATATGAGTTTAATAAAATATGCAACATTCTTCATAAAGATATGTGGGGAATGGACGTGGAAGAAGTTCTTGAAAGGATCAATAGTAAGTCTCATCTTGGATATGTTGTATGATTATTAAATAGGTAGAAGAACGTGGACATGGCAGTTAATTATTTTAGATGGGTTTAGAAACAAAATTGTAATAAACATAGTTAAGAAGCATATGAAACACTTTTAATATTCCTCGCTAACAACAAACACTACGATAATATGCAAGAAATATTTGAGGAGATGAGTATAATTTCATTTGAGCCAAATAATGTTACTTGTGTTAAACTGGTAGAAATATTTATAAATTATAAAATTATGATGAAAGCTATTGATATGCTTCTTGCTACAAGGAAGTTTAAATTTAGGCTTGAATTCTTTGCCTTTACAACTCTCATTGGTGCACTTGTAAAAGCTCATGAACCAGACATGGCACTTATAATGTTTAAAGAAATGAGGGAGATAGGGTATGAAGTGAAGACCCATCTATTTACAACTTTGGTTCATGCATTTTCCAAGGAAGGTAAGCTTGTTGCTATATCGTCTTTGTTGGATGAAATGAAAAGCAATGGATTTGGTGCATATATTGTCTTGTATAATATCTTCATATAATATTTTGGAAAGGTAGGTATGGTCTGTAAGTTCTTTCATGAAATTAAGGCACAAAATATCACACCAATTAAAGTAACATATACAAATATGATTGGTGTACTTTGCAAGGAAAATAGATTAGATGGAGTGGAATAATTTTTTGAGAACACATAACTCACTAGAAAGGTTCCATGTGCTTATGCATATGCCACGTTAATTATGCGCTTTGGAAATTTTGGAAAGTTTGATGAAGCTTACAATTTACTAAACATAATGAGATAAAACATGATGCAAACGTGATGCATAGCATATAACTGTATTCTTACTTTCCTTGGAAAGAGAGGAAAAGTGGATGATGCTTATAGCATTTTCACTGAAATGGAAAAGGATGCAGAACCTAAACACTCAACCTACAATATTATGTTTGATATCCTATGCAAGGTAGACAAATTAGATGATGCTTACAAATTGCAGAAGAATATGGCACATGTAGGTTTTATTTTAGAGGCTAGATGATGCCTGTAACCTTTTTGAGAGTTTAAGAGAAAAATATTGTAGGACACATGGAGTAACATATTCTTCTCCGATTGATGGTTTACGCAGGCAATGTAGGGTTGATGAAGCATACATGCTATTTGAAAGGATGTTGGATGAAAATCATGCACCAAATGATATTGTATATGCATCTCTTATCAAGAACTTTTTCAAGTGGGGTAGGAAAGATGATGGGCATAAAATATTTAATGACATGATTCGTAGAGGTTGCACACCAAATCTAACACTTTATAATGTATATATGAACTTTATTCTTAGAGAAAGGGATATTAACAAGGCCTACAAATTTTTTGAATAAAATAAAGAGCATGGATATGTTCCATATGTTTGTACTTACTCTACACTAATGCATATTCTTATAAAGGCTAGTGAAGCACATGAAACATACAAGCTGTTTTATGCAAGGAAGGAGCAATGTTGTGAACTTGATATTCCTACATATAAAAATACCATTGATGGTTTTTGAAATTTAGGATGGGTGAACAAATCATACCAACTCCTTGAAGAAATGAGGATAAAGGGCCATTCTCCTAGTGTAGTTTCTTATGGAGCAATTATTGATAGACTTGCAAAGGTTGACAAACTAGATGAAGCATGCATGCCTTTTGAGGAAGCAAAAGCCAAAGAAATAGTTTTGAATGTAGTTGTTTATGGCAGTCTTGTAGATGTGTTTGGAAAAGTAGGCAAAATTAACGAGGCATACTTGATTATGGAGGAAATGATGTAGGAAGGCTTGAACCCGAAAGTATATGCATATAGTTGTCTGCTTGATGCTCTCGTCAAGGCAGAGGAGATAAACGAAGCATTAATATGTTTTTGGTCAATGAAAGATTTGAAGTGCTCTCCAAATGTTGTGACTTATAATATACTTATAAATATCCTTTGTAGAGTGTGGAAATTTAACAGAGCTTTTGTGTTTTGGAAAGAAATGCAAAATCTTGGCCATCCCCTTGACGTGATTACATACACCACTATGATTCATGGTTTATCTAAGTCTGGGAATATAACAGAGGCTACAATTTATTTTATAAATTAAAAGCCAGAGGTTATAAGCCTGATTGTGCATGTTATAATTCCCTTATAACTGGGTTGAGCAATGAAAACATAGTAATGGAAGCTTTCAAGGTTTTTGAAGAAACACAATTGAAAGGCTGTAAAATGCGTGTTAAAATTTGTATTATGCTTCTTGATGCCCTTCACATGACTAAAAATTTTGAGCACGTTGCCCTTGTAGGTGTTGTTTTAAGGGAATCAGAAAAATGTCAGGATGCTTCAAAATATTTGTAATCCTGGATTACATTAAGGTCCAAAGAACCAAATATTAATACGACATAGTGGAATGCATACACTTTTTTGCCATTAATTATAGGTTATTGTTTTCAAATTCTTACTTGAGCTTCTTGAAATTCCTTTATTGGGAAAGCTCCTATTTTCCAATTATTCATTTTTTCATAGATGTTGATACCAGTTGAAGGGTTGCATGGATTAGTAGTTGATGATTGAATTATTTTCACTGTTGAAGGGAAATCATGAAAATACACATGTGCAGGAGCCCAAGTCCATGGAAAATTTTAGGGGCTAATATTCACAAGTGGGCTAATTTTTGATGTTTTTTCCAAAAAAAATATTCGCCAATTTCCATTTTTTTCTAAAAATGATTCACCCAAATTTTATAGTATAAAATTTTTTTACCTTAAGAATCGCCAAAAGTGTATAAATCCTATATATAACACTATTATAAATTTTCATGTTTTTACAAATATATCAACAAACATTTTATAATTTGCAATTTGGGGACTAGTAAGATTTGCCAAGGTTTCTAAACTTAAAGGCATTTTTTCATCCTTAAAATTATCCCTGCCCAAGTCCTCAACTAAATTTTTGATCCAAATGTCTAAAATAGCATTGTTTTTGTTTTGTTGTTAATAAACCTAGAGAACCTACATGTCCATAAGAGTTTTGTATGCCAGTAGTTTGGCCAGGAAGGCTTTAAAATTGTTATCATCTATTACTGCATTGGAAAATTTTGAAAGACCAAACTAATTTCCTGCTGTTGAAATTGGGCTTTGAATAAAAATGTTTCTAGAAATTTATGTTGGTGAATTTTCAAAATTTAATTTCATAGCTAGCTTGATGTGAATACCCATGAATGTTTTCTAACATGGTGATATTATTTTTAAATATTCTAAATTATTGTATTCAGAGTTAGATTATAGGAACTATACCCTAACAATAGCAAAATTGAAAATTTACCATGTACCATTTTAGTGTTTTGTGATAGAATAGATCATTGTATTATTTTTAATTGTTGTTCTATTAATATTTAATGGAGAAATATAATTTTTATTCAATATTTCTCGGCATAGATGTAACAGGGATTAGATAATTAATTAATAATTCTATAGCTATTATTTGGATTTTCAATCACACTATTCGCATGTTAAGAGAAGTTCTGCAACGATGGTTGCATTCATACTTGAATTGCATTTAAATGTAATCTGACAAGGAGTGTGTAAGTACCATCATAGGAGAATCTCAAGACATCACGTATGAATACTTTTTTAAAGTTCCAAGGTCCTCTATCTATTATGAAAATAAATATATGATAAATTTTTATTTAAGAGCCAAAATGATAAATTTGATTTAAGAACCTAAGTAATAAAATGGTAAAGTTCTGCATATTGATGTATCTTTCAGCGAGTTTGCTTATATTGTTGGCAAGTGAATATGGAGCTTATCATCTCATCTAGCAAGTAAACCAAATCAACTTTGTCCTTTGTGTATATGGCTATTGCATTAGTTTGCTTCCACTCTAATTTTGCTTTTTGTTTATTTCCAAGGCTTAAAATTTATCCTCTTTTAAGTTTATCTTCAGAAACTTGCAAGTGTTTTCCCCTTTAGCTATATATGAAACCATGGGAAAAAGAGCTCACTTTGTGACTGAGTCCCCTGTTTCCATCTCCTACATCTAATCGGTTGCTGGAATTGATTTGGGACATATTATGTCTATTATGTTATCTCTCTTAGAGGCTGCTATTATGGCCACTAGCTAAATCTATTATTGTTCCAAGAAATCAGAGGGATTGTTTTTCACCCGCCCCCAAAATTTCTTTAACTGATTCTTAGGTTAATAAAGAGTCTTGGCCATTGCATCCACCGTTGAAACATTTTTTCCATGTTGTTGTTGATGTTTCAAATTTCACTCCTTTGAACTCCATGAAGCTCCTCCAAAACTTAATGGTCTAAATGCTATAAAACTAGGAAATATTTATTTTGTTAGACTTCAAAGCTCTTATATGATATTGAAATTCTCTCCTAAGGCATAGTTTTTCTATTCAAAATTTCGTGCATTTCTTTTGAAACATATCCCACTATAAATTCATAAGAAATATAAAGGAATTCCTTAAAATCAACATTGTGCAATCTCCTTTTTGGTTTCTTATTTTGTCTCATTGGTAATATATCAGTGTTGTAAAATTGATGTGAGGTTTTAAAATGTTAGGGTGGCGAAACTCTATCCCTAAGTTTCTGGTGGGATTAGTTGACAACAAATTATATTTGTATTTTGGCACTTTGCACTTTATTTTTAGTATTTATCCTTTCTCACTGTAAACAACTCATAGGTGACTTAATCAAACATGATCACATATTTAAATATGCATACTTTATTTTACAACCTATATGTACAGTTCATAAAAATATGTTCTCATACTAGCACATTTGCTCTTTCTTGTACACAAGAAACAATTTTTCATTGTTGTAACTAAAATCATATCAATTGGTATAACAACTTGAAGACTAGAGCTTTTCAAGAGATTTTTAATTCTAGTATAGTTTGGATTTTTCTTCCTAGCCAAGATTATGGCGTGAGATATCCAATTAGTTTGAGAAATATAGAGTGCATCGACATCATCAATCCATGTCCTCAAGCCATTGAAACATAGGTAGTTTTTTATTTCTTGTGTTTCCCTTTCCATTTCTGCTATGAAACCAACTCCAAAAATAGAATAACAGAGAGATCAACGCCTTATAAATCAACCACTTCAAGGGGGAAACCTCTAATACATTACATAAATGAACAATTCTTGGATGATACAAATGAAAAAACCTCCTTTCTATATATAGGATTCCATGTGGCCATAATGTAATCCTAGTGGGCCACAATGTAATCCTAGCCGACCTAACAATAATAACTTAAGGGCACAATAATAACAAAATGGGGGTTACAAGGGTTCAATAATAACAATAAGGGGGTTACACTAACAATAATAAGGGACTATACTAGTGATATAGGGACCTAACATGCCCCTCTCCTTCAAAAAAGTGTTGTCCTCAATGCTTGAGTATCTCTGGGTGCTTCTGTATAAAATTCTCATCCTCCCATGTAGAATCTTCAGTGGGTAAGTTCTTCCACTTGATGAGATACTCTGAAATTGATCGATTCCGTAGTTGTCAAGTTCTTTTTTCCATGACTGCTTCAGGTTCCAATATGATTTTCCCTTCCCCATCAAGTTCTGGAAATACTGTTTGAACTGGAAGATTTTCACCTATAACCTTCTTTAAGCATGAAACATGGAAAACTGGATGTACTCGCGAAGAAGCATGAAGCTCCAATTTGTATGCCATAGTACCAATCTTTTGCAACACCTTGTAAAGACCATAGTACTTTGGCGATAATTTATTATCCTTCTTTGCTTGCTTGAGGGACATTTGTTTGTATGGTTGTAGCCGTAAAAATACCCAATCTCCTACATCAAAACTTCTCTCGCTACGATGTTGATCTGCCTGTTGTTTCATTCGATTTTGTGCCAAATTCAGGTTATCCTTTAAGAGTTGGAGAAATTCTTGTTGATGCTTGATGTGATCTTCCACTGCTTGAACCTTCGAATTTTCCCTTAAAGATGATGTGATGGATGGTGGATGATATCCATAAAGTGCCATAAATGGGGTCATTTTTGCTGCAGTATGGAAGGAAGTGTTATACCACCATTCGGCGAGAGGTAACCACTTGACCCATTGTGTTTGTTTATCAGATACAAAACAACGAAGATATCCTTCCAAACATTTATTTACTATCTCAGTTTGACCATCAGATTGAGGATGATAAGATGAGCTATGAGCTAATTGAGTACCCAAACAAGAAAAAAACTCCGTCCAAAAATTTCCAGTAAAAATGGGATCTCTGTCGCTCACAATAACCCTTGGGCTTCCATGTAGCTTTTGAATTCTATCCATAAATGTAGTAGCAACTGTACTTGCTTTAAATGGATGAGATAATGCACAAAGTGTGCATACTTGGTAATTCTATCAACTACCACCATGATGACACTCTTTCCTTCGGACTTAGGTAAACCTGTGATAAAATCCATTGAAATCTCCTCCCAACGTTGACTTGCAATGGATAAAGGTTGTAGAAGTCCTGGGGTCTTAATTGTTTCCACTTTATTCTGCTGGCAAACCAAACATTCCGCCACAAACTTTCGAATATCAGATTTAAGGCCATCCCAAAAAAATTCTTTCTTCACCCTGTGGTAAGTTTTTAAAAATCCTGGGTGTCCTCCTAAAGGAGAAGTGTGCAATTCCAGAAGAATCTTTTGTTTTAGTTGGGAATTCTTACAAAGATATAAGCGATCTTTGTACCATAAGGAATCATTTTTCCAACTAAATGTATCAGATGTACTAGGATTTTGCTGCAAATTTTGAATGAGTGTCCACACTTCTTCGTCCTTCTTCCATTCATCCCTTGCTTCGGTTATCAAATCTGGTTGGATAATAGAAATGGCACAAAGCAATGCTTCCACCTCTTCATTCTTTCTTGAGAGTGCATCTGCAACAACATTAAGCTTTCCTTTTTTGTAGATTATTTCAAAGTCATAACCCAACATCTTTGTGACCCATTTTTGCTGCTCTTCTGAAGACAATATTTGTTCCAAAAAGTGCTTAAGACTATCATGATCATTTTTACCTTGAAGTGTCTTCCCATTAGGTAAGTTCTCCATTTCTTTAGTGCATGCAGTATTGCTAACATTTCCTTCTCATAAATAGGTTTTTGTAAATACTTTCCTTTGATTGGACGACTTTCAAAAGCAATGGGTCTTCCTTCCTGCATTAAAACAGCACCAATTCCATTTCCTGAGGCATCACATTCCACAATAAAGGTTTTTGTGAAGTCTGGTGTAGCTAAGACCGGTGCTAGGCACATTGCCTCTTTAAGATGTTCAAAGGCCTTAGTTGCTTCAGGAGTCCATGAAAATGCATCTTTCTTCGATAATATGGTTAGAGGTGCTACTATTCTCCCATAATTCTTAACAAACTTGCGATAATACCCTGTTAACCTGAGAAATCCTCGCAACTGCTTTATGGTTGTGGGGACTTTCCATTCCTTAATGGCTTTAATTTTGTTAGGGTGTACCTTAACACCCTCGTGAGATACAATATGACCCAGATATTCCACCTCTTGTACTCCAAAGAAACATTTGGATGTTTTTGCATATAATTGTTTCTCCTGCAATAGTTTGAGCACCTTATCAACATGTTGAACATGATCCTTCCAAGACCTGTTGTAGATTAGTATATCATCAAAAAATACTAGCACAAATTTTCTAAGGAAGGGTTTGAAAATGGAATTCATCAACCCTTGAAATGTAGAAGGTGCATTGGTAAGGCCAAAAGCATGACCAAAAATTCATAATGACCCTCATGAGTTCGAAATGTTGTTTTTGGAATATCTTCAGTCTTCATTCTAATTTGATGATATCCTGAACGAAGATCCAACTTGGTAAAATAAATTGCTCCATGTAATTCATCCAATAATTCATCAATCACAGGAATGGGAAATTTATCTTTAATGGTGATATTATTGAGCTCCCTATAATCCAGACACATGCACCATGATCCATCCTTCTTGTGCACCAATACTACTGGAGCAGAGAAAGAACTTTGACTAGCTTGAATTATACCAGCCTCTAACATTTCTGCAATCATACGTTCAATTTCGCTCTTTTGGACATAAGGATATCTATAAGGCCTGATGTTTGGAGGAACACTTCCTGGAATCAAATGAATAGCATGATCATGATCACGAATAGGTGTGAGTCCTTTGGGAGTTTCAAACACCTTGGAATGATTGTCCAAACTTTTTGGAGATCTAGAGAAATAGATGATTTTGATGTTGGAACTTCTAGTGAGCATAATTGTGCAATTATGCCTTGTTGTTATTTCTTCAAAAGATTTGTTATGATATTAGAGCTTATTATATTTCTTGGCTTCCTTGCAGTACCCCGTAATTCGATTTCCTTTCCTTTCAAAAAAAATTTCAAGAAAAGTTCTTGAAAATTAAAAGCTACTGTCCCCAAAGATTGTAACCATTGTACTCCTAGTACAACATCAACACCTCCCATTGGGATGGAAAGCATTGGACTATTTAATACATATTACCCCATGGGTAGCTTGATATTATGGCATTTTCCAGATTAATTTATAGTTCCTCCATTTGCAACCATCACTTGACATTCTGGTGTACTTAAATTTTGAACCTTCTGAAATTTCATGGCATTTGCGCTATAACTTATTTTCTACGAAGGAACTTATTTGCGCTATAGCTTCTGATCTTTCATAGAAAATAAGTTATAGCAAAAATGCTGCGATGACCTGTTTTAGGTGAAATTCGGGAGCCCAAACAAATCCTAGCTTCCACAGATCATATCTCCGAAAATGTTGTGAACCAAGATCTAAAATTTTTACATGATGTTCCTCAGGAATTCGGCTTCGCTCTGTAAAAATTTCAGCTTTTGAACCTTCGTAGAAAATTTTTATAGAGAAAATTCCATAATGACCTGTTTGGAGTAGCGAAACCCTAGAATCCAAAGCTCTGATACCAAATGTTATGAAACCAACTCCAAAAATAGAATAACGGAGAGATAAACGCCTTATAAATAAACCACTTCGAGGGTGCAACCTCCAATACATTACATAAATGAGCAATTCTTGGATGATACAAATGACAAAACCTCCTTTCTATATATAGGAGTCCATGGGGCCACAATGTAATCCTAGCCGACCTAACAATAATAATGTAAGGGCACAATAATAACAATATGGGGGTTACAGGGGTAGAACAATAACAACAAGGGGGTTACACTAACAACAATAAGGGGCTATACTAGTAATATAGGGACCTAACAATTTCACATTTTTTCAATTCATTCATGCAAAACGAATGTATATATTTATGCAATTGCAACTTTTGTTTTCCATGGTGGAACCATTGGTTTGTACACCTACACTTGGAATTTTACACCTGTGACATTGGTTTTACGTTTGTACCATTGGTTTTATGTTGGGCCTTGAATACAACATGCAAAAATTTTCACATAACCTACAACATGTTTTGACACTTGTCATCTTTCCCAATGGGGCCCATTTCTATTATTGTATCCCATGGATGACAATTTCTAGTTTGAAAGTAATATACAATTATCACTCAAACCCACATTGGGGCTTTGTGTCATTTTTCCAAATACCAGCAACTCCCTTGCTCCTAACATTTCTCAACTCTTAGAAAATTGAAAACAACAAAACCAACTATTCATGGTTTCATATCAAAATGGAAGGAGAAATTATGACTATTTTCGAGACCCTATGTCATCAATGACAATCCTAGACGTAAAATATTGTTAACCCTTTGACAACATGGTTCACACTTTCTACCCCTAGCCTTGCTCATGATCATGCACCAACATCTTCTGCCCCTACTAGAATCCCTCTTGAAAACACAAGTATGCATAAATAATTTCCTAAACCAAGGAAATCTCAACTCTAAACCATTACTATGTCCACTATTTTCCAAGAAGATGCATTACTCTATTGACCTCTCATCCTCATTAAACTCAATCTTATCCCGAAAATAATGTAGGTTCAAAGAGTATAAGGAAACATGCAAGGGAGTGCATCTACCTATCTCAAATTTTGTCAATTACGTCCCAAAGAGGTATATTTGGTTGCTTCATCTTGATATACTCCTTTGATGGCTTGTTCGATTTTTCCATTAAGCTAGGTTGGAAATGTAGTGTTGGGAGAAATTTGGCTTTGAATAAAACATGTTTCTAGAAATTTATGTTAGTGGGTCTGATGTTGCTACTGGAATTTCCTTTCAATGTGATCTGGCAGGTAATGTGTAAGTACCATTGTAGGATAATCTCATGATGTCGGGTATGAATCCACCTTTTAACTTCTAAGGTCCTTCTTCTATCTATTATGAAAATAAGTATATGATAAAATTTCATTTAAGAACCTACATGAAAATTTTTATTTAGGAACCTAAGTAATAAAGTTGTAAATATTTGTAAATTGATGCATCCTTCAACAAGTTTGCTTATTTTGTTGGCAAGTGAATATGGAGCTTATCATCTCATCTATCTAGAATACCAAATCAACTTTATCCTTTGTGTCTATGGCTATTGCATAAGTTTTATTCCATTCTAAATTTTCTTTTTGTTTCTTTCCAAGTCTTAAAATTTATCTTCTCTTAAGCTTATCCTCAGAAATCTGCAAGTGTTTTCCCCTTTATTTATATAAGAAACCATGGGAAAAATAGCTCACTCTGCAATTGAGTCCCATGTTTCCATCTACATCTAATCGGTTCCATGTTTCAAGTAGTTTCTTTTAGAAACTTCTGGATGTTTCCATGTTTCGTGCAACTTATCGAATGGCGCATTTGAAGGGACAAATTCAAAATTGTCTCATTTGCAGAGGTCAAACAAGTCTTGGGGGTCTCACATATTTGGATTTTAAGGTGATTGGTCTCTATTGTTTCTCAAGCTGGTCTTGGATAAAAAAAAAATTCCAAGGTATCATATGGAGGCTTTTAAAACCTCCTCAATTTAGTTCTTGAGTCTTCTCTTAGGTTAGAGGGGGTAAGCTGCGAATATATTCAACTGTTGGTTTTCCATTGTCACTTCAACAACATATCTCTCATGAAAATTTCAATGCCAGATTTCAGTGGTTTTGGAGTAAAATGGTTAAGTAACAATGCAAACTAGAAACATGAACCCCATCTAATCTCCACACTAGTGCCTTTCCATCGGGCACTGTTATCTTGTATTACTGAAATATAAAGTTGATTAGGTGGATGATATAGAAAAAATTAAAATAAGATGTCTTAGGTAGCAATGAGAATGGGATGGCAGTCCTTGGCACTCAAAGAATATATTAAAATATAAGAAATGCTAGTGAATGTGGTAGTCATTAACTTTTAGTAATAAGACAAAAAATCCATGGGAATTATTCAAATTAATTCAATAGCACACAAGAAGAAATATTGGACAACCTTCACATGAATCTCTATGGTTCAAAGGTAAACTAGAAAGATTGGACAAGCTTGAACTCAAAGCAAGGCACTCCTTAATAATAAACATGTTGGTAATAAATTTCTAAAGCATCTAAAGGTAAATACCTTACTCAATCTTGATGATAAACCAATGTGGGAAATAGAAAAATAGAAATTATTTGAAATCAATCACAACCTTGCATTATATTCAAATATAATCAAATAAACAATGCTGAATATAAATCTTGAACATTTATCTTGATAACTGAAGAAATTTATCCATAACTTCATGAAAATTGGGAAAAATCTCTTGATTGAATAAGAAAACATACAAAAACTACGATAATTTTTTTGCAAAAAGGGAGGTGAATCTTCTGGTACACTCTTAGATATTATGTGAATAGAGTGGCCCCTTGGGCATTAGAGAAATTCAGCCTACAGGTTTCAAAATTCCAACTCTTTACAAAGTCTTCGATTCTGTCTTTTATCCCCTCTTGCATACTAAGTTCCATCCTTCTTTAGTGTAATTTATTTCCAAGAAGAGAAAGGAAGATGAGGTGTATTGAGGAGGTTTGTCACCTTAGGTATGAAGGGTTTCAATTGTCATAGAAAACAATGTACTTTGTTGGCATTAATTATCCATGAATTTTTACATTTATAACAATTTTTCATTTGTCTTATCTATAGTCATAAAGTGAAGATGATATTAGTGTATTTCCAAGTATTCATTTTGAATGGCATTTGTCATTATTAAAATACTATCCACTCAATGAATGTATCAACATCCATTCAGAAATTTATTGATGAAATGATTTATGAAGCAAATGACAAATGATTTTTATTTATTATTATTATTATTTTTTCTCACATGAATGCAAATTTGGTGCTTATCTGGTCATTTTAATTTAGATCTGCTGCCCTTGAACTTTTTTTTTGTTTTTGCATAGATATACCAACACTAAATATCAAAATAATGGAAAAAAAACTTGTTCTTTTTCTGATCTATTGTTGTTGTTAATATGGCCCTCATAGGTTTCTAGTTTACTAGTCATGTAAATTTAGCCACAACATTTAGAAAGGAACCCAAACCCAACAACCATATTTCAAATTCCGAGTGAAGTCCTTTATTGGATGGTTGGTTGACATTCTACGAACCATTATTTTAATCCTCCTTTTGGATCTAGTGTAGAAACGTGCATATGCCCTAAGGACTTACACCACTAAATCCTAAGAAGTTTCCTCTTTCTTCCAATAAACGAAATAAAATACCATGGGATTTCATCTTTAAGATTACTAGATAAAAGTTGCACAACATTCACTCTTCCTTTCTCATCACTCAGTGAAACTCAATCTTCCTGCACTTTTGGAGAATCAGGGGACTCCATATTTTGCACAGTGATTCTGAGTACAATCTCTTAAATGATTTCCAATGAGAACACAATTCAAATGAAGGAACAAGTTGTCTTCAAGTGAGAGGGATATGGAATTTGACTGATAGTGTTAGTGCTATAAAAGCTTCAGAAATATAAATGAAAAATTAAATACAAGATGTTGTATCTAGCACTAGCACAAGGCACACCATTATACCAGAAAATTATACCAATGTCACAATGTGAAGAAACAAAAAAGACCTTGCATATGACAATTGCAAGAAACATTCAATGATGCCTGCTGGCTCTAGATATGTAGGTACATTTATACTCATAAAATATGAAGGCCAAGGAGGAAATTGATGTTCACTAATGCTTTCAATAATTGGAATATACTTGCTCGCATAGTTTTGATCAAGATGGCTTAAGACTTTATCCACTCTATCCCTTTGTGGGGCTTGTTGCTACTATTGAAACCAATATTGATACAAATGTAATAGAGAAAAAAATTCAAACTAAGATTACAAGAGTTATTTCTGCTTTGAACATCTTATCCAACACATTACACTTTTTATAATGCCTAAATATGACAACTAAACTATGAAAAACTTCAGAAATGATGCAGACTGCTTAGATGTCATGACTACATTCAAACTGAAAACTAGGACAAGAACAACCAACAGAGCACTTAGAGGCTAGAACTTGAATATAAATTACCCATTTTAGGTCTCATGGAAAGGTCATATATATTATGTTTCAATGGATCTATGAAGTTTGACAATGACTAACTAGAGGGAAATCATGTACACACCCTCAAAGTTGATAAAGAATTGGAACAATCCCATAAAGAAGCACTTGTTTTTCCAATTGAAGGACAGTTTGGTGGCAGCTATAAGGGAGTCAAAGGCATGTTTGAAGAATCTGAAGAAGAATAATCAAATGGTGGTGTCTTCCTTGTTACAAAGGGGAGTCTCATGGGCTCCCTTGAGGATGATAATACTAAATAAGAATAAAATTCTGAAAATTTTCAGTTTGATGCCTTGAGTAGTGATAAAGACGTTGCTAAAAAGGAGGATCAATGTGATTTTCTTAAAGAAAACACTAGAGACAAGAAAATGGGCATGGAGTACCGGGTGGATGATCCTCTTTTCAACATCATCAGAGACCACCATGAAAGTTTATTTCCTAGTGAGACAGGGGTGGTATTATAGCAGTTATGAATGAATAATATGAACCAGGGTCTAGAAGAGACAACATCATTGGCCTCATGGGTAATGATGATATGCTCACTATCCTAGAAGAGACAACTGAAAGTTAAAACTCAGCATAGTGCCCTTGATGATGACACATATACCCCATGGTCGATCAAAGTTTTGGTAATGGAAATATCATCTATATAGATAGTCGCAACAATGCTTCTAGGGTCAACATAATTTGGATGTGTATCTTTCTCGAGCATGATATTAGAAAGTTGTCCCATAAATGAATGATAGGAGGATTTATTTTATTTCTACCTGACCTTTCGATACATGATTCCTCGACAAACTTGTTGTAAATGGGCATTTATTTGATGGCCTGAAGAAGGGGGATATTTACATAAATATTTCTAAGCTTATAGAGATAAAGGTATGGTAAGTGACTCACCTAACAAAGGATGGTGAGATTCATTCGACATGAAGACCCAAAAATGGTGAGTTGAAGTTAGTGACTAACCCATCCATCATATCCTTTAAAATAGACCATAAAAGAAACTAGAAAATATCTTTCAAATAAATCCATAAAATATCCCCAAAATAACAGCTATTGGATACATAGACATCATGTAAGAGACATGCAGGACTGAAAACGTAAAACATAAAGCTAATATCAGTGAGTATGAAGTTAAGAACATATTCAAAAGAATGGGATACCAATGACTAATGTATATGCCAAGTCTCTGCATCTACAAATAATGCAGTTTTTTAAAGTGCATTCACATTCTTGTTTCTTTCTCCATAAACATGAAGAAAATAAAGATTAATAAAGATGAACAAGCCATATTAATCTTATCAAATTTTGGCTTCAAGGTATGGTTTGCCAAGTAATAAATCTCATTTATCCAATTTACTACAACCAGAGAATCTCCAAAGTTTTGAATATTTTGAGCATCTTTTTCCGCTGCAAGAGTGATTAGAAATTTTAATGTGACGAACTCTGCCAGATTATTTGGGCCACTTCCAAATTCAAATTTTAACTTTAAAACATGATCATCAGATAGAGATATCATCACCAGCTCCACTAGATGGTGGATCACCTTGACTTGTGCCATCAAAGAAGGCCCACTCACCATTTTTATCAATCTGCTTCTTTTGAATCACTCTATGTACTTTCTTGTTTTAAACTGACTATAACCTAAAGATTATATATGGTCTGAACATCATAGTGAAGAGTAGGAATATATATGTGTACATTATGTGCCAATCCAATTTTGCAAGATGATAACAATGCAAATGATCTTGAATTTTTTAACAACTGAATCCATGCATTATTTATGCAACCCCTCATCAATAGTAAGGCCACTCCATATATATTTTGAACCTGTGATCCTTTCCAATGCTTTCCATATCTGAAATACCATAGGACACCACCATAAGCAGGAACTCATATAATCTCAGTATGATTCTTACAAAAAATATACCAACCTGGACCGTCATAGCATGTTTCTCTGTAAAATTTCCCAAGAAAGGAGTTGTTCCTTAGAGCTAACCACATCAAAATTTTGGGCATTTGGATTTCCAAATTATATTCCACCATCAAACCAAATTCTCCTCTGCCATGCAATTACAACCTCATTACCAACTTTTTGGGTACATATGTCATAGGTTGGACTCTATCCCCGTAGAAGTTCATCCTGCTCAATTACCAACCCCAACATTTCATATTTTTTCCATTCTTGTCTCCAAATGGTAGTAATTTATGGATAGGAAACCTGGAAAAGAACTTTTTTTCCATCTCTATGTAACTTATCAATCAAACCATCCAAAAATATAAAACCCTCACCACATCCAACCTAAGTGTCACTCCCATTTCTCACCCTTGACCCTTTTCCAACTTGAAACTACAGGTAAGTTCTGAATTGTATTAAAAATATTCACCATATGAAACAACATACTTACCTCTTTCCCATATCTTCATTTGGTTTGCCAACCTAATTCAGAATCAAAATATGTTTCCTGGAGATGTTTGATTATTTATATGAGAGAAATAAAATATAAATAATTTATTACATATATTTTGTATTCTTAGAGTTTTTAATATTTCCTTGTTAAGTTATTCTTTTTGATATCTATAAAGCAGTGTTGCAAACATCCTAATTTTATTGTTAGAGATGTGACTAGTATATTAAATTGTTGAGGACATAATGAGGAAATAGCCTTTACTAAATTTGCCAATAATTCCATCCTTATCCATGTCAAAAGATGACATCTATAAAGTATAATATTCTCAATTTGTAAAAATAATGATTAGAGATATTACTAGATAAATACGTCACAAAAGTAGTTGTCTGACATCAAATCTCTGTATTATAGTCTAGAATTATCTTCAAAGAGGGCGCTCTAGTGGTTCTTTTATTAAATGGAACTAGAGAATTAAATTGGAAATTTCCATTTAATATGATGTGTGAAAATAAAAAATCCTTATCATGCACTTTTTTCTTACAAGTAACGAGCAGTGAAATCTAGATTGTCTTCTGGACCTACTCTCTTGTTTGAATTGGACAACATCTGGAAAGGGATGAACCCATAGCTTAAAATGTTAAGCACGTGCCTTAATTCAATTTCTTTAATTGTATATGATGAATGGTTTATACTACTTTTTCATTTCCTGATCCAACTTGAAGGCCATAATAAAGTACCGCATGGCTTACTTATTGAGTAGATCATGTGGCTCAAATTTCCCACAATGGATTATTGCTTATGACGAATCGTTGTAACTGCATAGATTGAGAAATTAATATTTGATGTAGTACACTCTTGAATCTCAATCAACAACTTGGATATCCTCACTACTGTTATCTAAAATTTTTAGTGGTTGATGATGATAGTTTCCTGTAACATAGCAATTATAAATTTCAATTTATTAGACAATATCTATTAATATAACTTGCATTGTGCAGACATGAACTATTCATATTTATCTTATATCGTGCAGAAATTAACTATTTACATATAACTATATAAATGCGGAAATAGACATGAAAATTGTTCAACGTAGAATTTGAAAGATTTATAGGGGTTTTATAATATACTTCCTTTGACTATTATTGCTTGCTCAATTAACACCAAAGTGGAAAGCCATTGGTACTAGGGCTATGAAATTTGTACATCGGCACGTCTGACTTGCTTCCATGGCCACGATGGCTCATGATGGAGTTGAAATGATTCAATGAACCCTAGTGGGGGGATTATTACCACCCTTGCTTTACCAAACAGAGAATCCCTTGTCATGATAGAGCCAGACAGGACAATGATGGTTGTTGGTTGTGCATTTTAAAAAAGAATCCAAGGTTGAACATGATGAGGAAGCGACCAATATTATTTCTTTCTTTAGCTTGTCATAGTTATTGTGATCTAATTCTTAATGGTTGATTTTGTATAAGGGTATCTTAATATAGTTTCTTAGAGTTGAGTATAATTGTATTGCATATTCCATCATCCTCTTTACAGGGAACATAATTGTCAAATATTCTAAAATTTCATCATAATTGTTGGAGTATTAACACTTAGGAGTATTAAAAGTGAACTAAACATCACATTAGTGGTAAGTGGCCATTATTACACAAATGTTGTAGATAAATTAATTTGAAACCTAAATCAATGAATTTGTAAATAAATATGTATGGAATTAAATGTATTTATGACTTCAATTAATAAAAGTTCATTGAATATTAAGAGATATATTGTCATTTTTTGTGTGTCCTTCCTCATATAAGTTTCTACGTGGTATCAGAGTGATACTGAAGCCTGTGAGCCTATGAGGATTCTTGGATTTAATTCATGAAGATTGTAGGACCAAAGGCTAACTAAAGACATGCATAATAAACACTACAAAGGAAGTTCTCGAAAATGATTTGAAAATATTTGCAAAGGGAATTAAGCAATGGTGATTCCTGATAGAGAAAAGACACCCATCATGAGATACCATGTAGAGAGTACAATCCAGAGATAGAGACTCAAAGAATATTTCCACCATATTTTAACAGATTCAAAGAGTGAAGAGATGCTTCTCATATGGTTTCAAAACATAGAAAAGAGTTATAAACCCATGCAGAAGACTAACACACTGGAAAAAAATATTTTTCAGACCACATGAATAATTGACAACAAGTAGACAACACTACATGAAACATCAAAAAAATGCCCACCAAAATTTTCCAAAAGGTTCTAGAGAGAAACTACATGGTTGGTGTTTTTCTTACTTACATTCTTCCATATCAGTGCTTTGTAGATATTAAATAGTTGTATTTACTATTTGATGGGTTCCTCAACCAGTATGTGACACCAACAAGAACATTTTCGTCCAGTAGACAAAACATACATGGTGTAGTTCCCCCATTGACACTACAAGACTGTTACATAAATGCTGTTATCTTTTGTGAAACGCCCAATTGGCTGAATCCACCAACAAACATCTTGAAATGAGGGTCCTAATAAATTATTACGAAAGTCCCAAAACCGTGTATGAATAGATTTAATGTCAAAATTTTCAATGTCTGTCTTGGGCTAAATAAAAGTTTCCCAGTCTTCATTTTTCACAAGTATAATTTCGAGAGATTATATAGGCTTCTTTTAGGTTGCTTTGGGAAAATAAATGAACTTGTTATGCAATCCTTTGTTACTAGGGAATTTCAACCCAATATCTGTAGGTTCATGTGTAATTTAAAAAGGAGACTGTGTTCACAAAATGTTTCTATTAAGTTATCCACACAACTCAATTTCATTGTGGTGCTATACTTCCTACCAACATTAACTTTACAGTTTCAAGTCTAATTTGCAATGTCTTTGTGATCTTGAAGCTCTAATTTTTTTTTTCATTTTTCCTCATTATATTTTGGGCATTGAAGTTCACAAGGGAATTACATTCATCTCTCTCTAGTCTATAAGCGAGAATGAGTTTTGTTGGTACCTTGCCAATGCCACACAAATATCTATAACCAACTATTTTCTCCTGTGTACATAACCTAATCCTCACTGGAATTGAATATGTGATCTCCAAGGAGAAATCACATGTTATTAACCATTAGGCCCAGTCAGGTTGTACAGTCCCAAACTACCCTCATGTGAGGAAACTCATCTTGTTATGAGGTCTATCCAGTTTTACAGTCTATAGCCCACGGAATTGAATTCAAGGTACAATAAAAAATATAAATATGAGAAGAAACATACTAAATTTGAATTTACTAATATGGTTAGAATAATGTTTTGCATGTGTAATTTTTCTACCATCTATCCCAACCCAAGTGGCATTTTATCTTCAAGCTCCACATTTCTATAGTTTATAGGCTACAACCAAAACGTCTATTGTAGGCATAATTATTTCAAATGCATGTTGAGAGCCATGGGTTGATCATACATGTTTTTAAATACAAATGATAATATAGATATTGGGTACATAGGTATTCACAATATGGAAAGCCTACCAACAATGGTAACTGATTTTTTTGATCATATTCTTACTCATGGGAGGTTTGTGCATCTTTTTTTTAGAATCAAAGTCAACATTAGAGACCAATATTTAAGAAATTGTCAAAGCAAATGACTAGGAATGGGGAGACTGTACCAATATCACACATTTAAAATTTCAACTCGACAATCATATTTAACTTGAGAATTATAAAACTACTGATGTATATGGAATTTCATATTTTTATCACGTGTCTACATTATTGGTGAAAATTGAAGTTGATGTGACATTTTGGAAATCAAATTAGGGGAATAGGGATAGGCAACACCATAGCATGTTCAACAAAGAGGACTAAAAGTGCATAGAATGTTTCCACCCAACCATAGAGCTTGAGCTAACCCTTGTGTCGAGAACCTTCTTTCCAAAGGCCAATCTATCACACTCAATGCTCTAGAGAAATAAAAATCCAAAATTACCACATAACCATCATTGAAAAACCATACATTTACTTAACAACAATCATTCATCAAATCATGTCTTCAAATCTAAGTCAATTGTTAAGTGCAACTTGCTTGGTCGATGAAAGTGAGTAGCTAATATATTCCCCACTAGGTTTCAAGTCTTCTAGTGACATGCTAGTGCATGCACTTGCACATAGAACAATTCTTGTTTCTAGGGGAAAGTCTTGAGGACTTTAGTTAAATAGATACTCCCCACCAAATTTTTCTCTCGAAGAGTAACCATGTTTAATTTTGCTAAGGGATCCATTGTAATGCAAAGTTTTGGTGTAGTAGTCTTAATCATGATAAGAGGATGTTTGTTTAAAAAATACATGTCAACTTAAGCATACATCATTCAATCAAACCAAGTAAAAACATGTGGAACTCCTTTAGAGCTTAAGAAATCCAAGAGGAATCCATAGAGTACAATTAATACAAGACGATAAGTGACCAATACGTATGACCATAGGTGTATGGAATCCAAGCTATAATCAATGTTCTACCAAGTTTCTGGGACGAGGGAGCATGGGAGCAGGGAGACACACGTGGGGGATGTGTGGAAGAACCCACAAATTTTGGGTAAATTCAGGGGGGGTGTGGGGATGTCGGGGTCCCTAGCATAGGGGTCCTTGTCTCTCAAAAAATAAAAATAAAAATAATAATGGAAAAAGCCCTAAAAACAATTATTCCCATGCAAATTCATCATTGTGCATTGTAAATACTAAATAGTAAACAATAGAATAGTAATGAATTCAAATTTGTTCATAATATAAATTTATATTTAATAATTGAATAATTGATTCATAAACTATAAATGAATCATAATTAGTAAACACTAATACATTGATTTTAAATCCATCATTCTATAATCTAATTAAGTAATTAGCATTAATAAAATAGTAAATACTAATATGAGGTCATTACTATCTAGAGTCAAGGCTAAAAAGTTAAAAATAAAAAATAACAATGGGAAATGAACATTGAAAATAAAATGAAGATTAAGGAGTGAAAGTGTATAAAAGGTAAAGAAAAGTTAAAGTGAGGTAAGGTTTTTTTAAATGTTTCTTTTTATTTTTTCATTTTTTAAGTCTTTATATGAAGAAATTGAGGGAGATGCCAATAAGCACCCCTTTTTTGGGAGAGTAAGCTCAAAAGCACTCGTTTTGGGGAAACATGCACACAGCAGGAAAACATTTTCCTACGTCATTTTATAATTTTACTATTTATAAAATATAGAAAAGCCTTGTGATGGTATTTTAAGGAGCAAGGGTGTTACGATAGTTGTCACCGTCTGCAATCCCATCTCGCCCATTGGAGGGTCATTTCTGCAGCGACCAATAAGTAGTGTCATACATGCAAAGATGTCATTGCATCCCTTGCCATGAGGACAGCTCGCCACGGTCGGTCATTTCTGGTAGACCCTAAAAACTCTATATTTTTCCTTGGCGGCGCTAATTGTGTCTGCAACGCCAATGGGGAAAAATGTGCCCAGGCACAACGGTTAGCGCTGCGTCTCGATTAAGCACCAGCATGATCTTCTTATGAAATTTTAAAAAAAAAGAAGCCCCGAAGTTTCGATTACAACAACTTTGTGGATGAGTCATGAGGAGTGGTTTTGACTGAATAACCATGGCCTTCCTCCTTTGGCCTCTTTTTTCCACCTTATGGGGAACCTCCCAAGGGATAAGGCCTCCCTTCCACTATTGTAGGGATCCCAACCTCCTCCTCTCCTCTATAAATATAGCCATGTTCCATTGATGAGAAGGGGTTGGGCAAGATTTGAAACCTTAGTAGTCTTGTTGGCACGAATAGAAGTGAATCAATTGCAAGGAATTGTTATGGGAACAGCCGAAGAGAGACTTGTCCCTGTCCCAATGAGCTTTGTCGAGACGTACTCACGTGTACGACCCGGCAAGAAGGAAGATCGCGTTGGGCGTAGGTTGTATCTTTCTTTGGATTGATTAATGATAGCGACTATTGGTTATGGTTCCACTCATATTGTTCATTATGATCATGAGTTGTGTCTTCTCTGACTGATACATAATTGTATATATTGGGTTTTACGCTTGTGTGTTCGTCACGTTTCTTGTATGTGCAGGTGTTTGATCGCGACAAGCGGGAGAATTGTGATCTGCCGGAGCAAGGAAATGGGAGTGCTATCCTCTCTGCAAACAACAACGTTGGACTCAAGGTAGGCCTTCTTCACAATTTGGTCTATTGCAATTAGGAACTTGCACCTTAGCGTGATACAATTGTTGCTATACCCGATCTGGGCTAGTAGGGATTGCCTCTGTCCGCAGAGGGGATTTACCTCTACAACAAATTGGCGACTCCACTGGGGAGACACTGATTGGAGTTTGTCTTGTCTTTTTAGTTGATTTTGGTATTTGTCTGCTTGATCAGCTCTTTTGGTTTGCTTTTTTCTAGTGTAAAACCTCTGTTCATCCCCAGAGGATCAGATCTGACCTCTGCTTTTCCGAAAATTTCATCTTTTCATGGTTGGCTTCATTAGCACGGTTTCCACCCTGACAGTCGCGCCAATTGGTGTAGGTTTCCAGTTCATCACACGTGCCATCCTCTGTCTGGCGCGGATTACAGCCAGACAGTCACGCCATTTCTTGTAGGTGCTAGGGTTTTCCCTTGTTCGGAAGTTTCTTTTGGTCAGTACTTTGCTTCTGGGTTTGTTTTAGATTCTGCTTGAAGTGGTGAGTCTGGTCTTGGTTGGGAGAAATTCTTTGTTTTTTCATTTTCAGGCGTTGGCGCTTGTTGTTAGTGAGCAAGTCGCGCTAGTTGGCGCTAGTTTCACCTACAAAAGTCGTGCCAATTTCAGGGTGTGTGAAAATTGAGATTTTTTCCCTAAATCCTTCACCAGTGTGTCTTTCCCTTCCGGTCTTTCCTCTGTATGAGCATAGATTACATTGCTCATTGTTTGGAATGTCTTCTTTCCATGATTGCTTGATGTAAAAGGGAATGAATGCCTTGTTTTGAACTCATACTTTGGAAGTCCTTTTTGTGCTTGACCTCATATGTCTTGTAGCCTTTTGAGGAATTTCATTACAAAGTGTTTAAAACAACAATTGCATTCTTAGTGTTTGTTTGCATCCCTTTTGCCTTCATCCTTCATTAAGAGGATTTGTGTTCTTTTAGTTTTCATCTCATAGTTTGCTTTTCATTAAAATGCATTAGATCACAATGCATTGAAAAGTATTTTTGAGATTTATCATTGAACTTAGATCACATTGTTTAATGATTGAAAGCTAAAAATCACATTGAGTGCATTCTCTTTCATTAAAAGCATGCATTAAGTAGATTCTCATTTCATCGAAAAATGCATTGAGTGCATTCTTATCATTTCAAAAAAAAAAAGGAAATTGTGCATAGATTACAATTGCATAGTTTTCAAAAAGAGGATTTTGCATAGATGACATTGCATTATTTGCATCGTTGAATGTTTGAAATTACTTTTCGATAGCGAAAGTCATCTAGTTTGGAAAAAAATTCGTTTTCAGTATTGCTGTTTGTTGCATCATTGTTTGAAACTCTTCCCTTAACTAGATAGCATTCATCGAATTGAAAGATTTCTTTTTTCATATAGATGCATATAGGAGATTGTCATATGACATGCGGTAGGGCCTTGAAACTGAGACATAATTGAAGATCAACCATAAAATTTATTCAATTAACCTAAGGAAGCATTGAAACCTAACCAAAAATTTTAGAGGTCTAGGCTTGTGACGTGTTCCGGCGTCGTTAAACCTAGTAGCTGTCGTTTGCCTCTTGGCTTTAGACAGCGCTAATACGGACTTTTGCTCCCTGTATCGTCACATATATAAAGTGAGACCCCACTAGGTTGCTATCCTTTATCCGTAGGAAGCCAAGTCTGTCGCCTTATACCCATGATACACCGGACATAGCATTTGGGGAGATTGCCTGCACATACGTCAAGTACTTTGTTAAATTCTCTTTCATTTTTGAACCAAGGTGTATATTGTAGTTCACGAATATCTGGTACACCCTTTGCCTAGAGTTCCAGAGTAGTCATTTTGATCTTTTCTGACTCATTAAATTTGAAAGGATCATCAAGCGCTTGTCCTTTCACGCTTGTTTCCAAATTGAAAGTGATAAAGTCACCTTTTGCTTGTTTCTCGACTCTTAAAATATGAAACAACGGAGTTTTGTTTCAATGTTTTAAAAATTAACTGTCCACGAAATATTCCTGGTTAAAGTTAGTTTCCTTAGGGTGTTGTTCTGAAGATCATTTCTGATGGCAACTTTTCCGGAGTTCGCCAACCAAGGAATCCCCCACGTTGGGAATCCTGGTCATTTTCCTCCTTTTGGGAATGTTGGTGCTCCTTATATGGAAACGTTGTCCCTTCCTGGGTTAACTGTTGGGTTGCCTGTTTAGTTTTTTTCAACCTCTGTGGTCCCGAATGTCCCGGCTACTATTCAATCAGTCCCTCCGCCTGAACAACGCCATGTTGATTCCAAGGTGGACCTCTCCCCTTCTTCGCCTGTTTCTGCATCCTCATCTTCTACTTCGCCTGGTGAAAGTCTAGATTTGAGCAACCAGGTGGCTAAGACGAAGAAGAAGAAGACAAAGAAGAAGAAGTATGATAAGAGAGAGGCTAAGGCTGCAGCTACTGCTTCTAAAGCACCTCCTCTTGATAAAACTTCCAACCCTCTGCGGAAAGTCAAGTTACCCTACATGTTGTGCACAGGAGACCATCTTCTTCGAGATTGCCCTGGTATTCCCAAGGTGCTCGAAGCATGGTCCAATGGTCGTCCGCCGTTGCCTTTGGCTTCCAGGAGTCAGGTTGGGGGCACGTCTTCATCTAGTGCTGGTAAGACTCCTAAGAAGAAGGGTAAGATTACCAATCCCTGTAAGTTGTGTGAAGGGAACTATGCCATTCACCTTTGTTTGTATATGGATGAAGCCAAGCGAGTTTTGGACAACTCAGCTGTTTCTACGTTGTGCCTTGCGGCTGGTTATAAATAGCTTTCTTTGAGTCCTCCACCAGTTGATCCTATGATTAGTCAAGATTCATCCTTGGTCAATCCCACTCCCACGGAAATTCAAATTCAGGAATCCATTCTCAACCAACCATTGGTCGTGGGATCGGTTGAGCTGGTCCCTTCTACGATGCACCAGGTCTTTTCCGTCGAGAGTGGATCTCATCCCCCTCAGGTTCTTCTTGTTTCTTCGGACTTAGAGAAAGATTCTCCTGTCCCTATATCTCAAGAAGCTGCTCCTCCGCCTCCCATGATGGAGGTCCTGGAGGATACTCCTCCCGCCTTCGAGATGGAGGTCGTGGAGGATGCTACTTCTTCTTCCGTAACACCGGGGGAATACCATCTCAGTTCGATGGCAGCCCCTCCAAGTAGTTTGGTCGCTTCCTTTTATTGGAATCGATTTGTGGGATACCGCCTTCCGTCTTATGTGCCTTTCGAGATAACGGTATAGGCCTTTGGTCTGGTTGTACCCAGCACCATTATAGACGAAGGTGCGTCTGTTAGTATTTTATCCTCAACTACTTGGCAAGCTTTCGGTTCGCCGCCGCTTGTGCTTGTTACGCAGAATCTGTTGGCATTTAACAGAAGAACTAGTCAACCGTTGGGGATCCTTCCAAGGTTACCTATTACTTTGGGAGGCAAAACCATCCATATGGACATGATGGTTGTTCCAGGCCCCTTGGATTTCAATCTGCTTTTGGGGCGCGATTACACCTATGCCATGGGAGCGCTTGTCTCCTCCCTTTTTCGTGTGGTCTGTTTTCCGCGTGAAGGACGGATCGTGACCATTAATCATCTTTCGTTCTTTGGTTCTGATGTGGCAGCTGGCCCGCCATCGTCCCTTCCTGGTTTTTATCCACCCGTTGTATCTTCCCCACCGCAGTTCAACTATGTGGCTACCTACCCCGTGCCTGTACTAAGTGATGATGCCATCATGCATATTATGCTGGGGGCATTGGGTCCTGACTTCCAAGATGTTTTCCTTCCATCGGACGTGGAACTCTTGGAAGCAATGAATTCTTGTTCATTATGATGAGGTCGGTCGGAGCATGGTTCCTTTCCTGTGTCAATCTCTTTAAAAAATGAAACCAGGTCCTTGGAGCACAGTTTGTTTTTTTGTGTCAAGCTCCTTAAAAAATGAACCAAGCTCTTCGGAGCATGGTTCTTTTCCTGTGTCAAGCTCCTTAAAAAATGAAACCGGGTCTGTTCGGAGCAGAGTTCCTTGTCTTGTGTCAAGCTCCTTAAAAAATGAAACAAATTTTTCGGAGCACAGTTCATTTTCTTATGTCAAGCTCCTTAAAAAATGAAACAAGGTCATCTAAGGATAGTTCTTTTAATGTGTCAACCTCGTTAAAACAATGAAACACGTTCCCGTTCAATTCGAGTCTTTGATAAGATCTCGTAAAATCCCAGGCGAGTCTTTCTCTTGATCTCGTAACTTGAACCTTCACTCCATCTGCTTTTCATATGGATTGAAGCTTGGGGGGCATGTACCTCGAATTGAGTCACCATGCTAGGGGCATGCTTAATATTTTCAAGCATAGTTTGTTTCCATTTCAAGCTTGTGTAAAAATGAAACCGGTTTCAAGCATAGTTTATCTTTGTTTCAAGCATGTGTAAAAATGAAACCAACTTCAAGCAGATTTTTCCTTATTTCAAGCTTGTGTAAAAATGAAACCATTCCCATTTTACCTCTTGTGATTGCCATTTTATCAGCCTGTTTTTTCCAGATGAGCCTTGGTTTTCTCACTCCATCGTCACTATCTGGTTGGCTGATCATATGCCTTCACTTGGTTGTTTTACTCGTTCCTGAGGAACCACTGCGATGAATGGTCTTGTTAGCCAGCCTCTTGACCTTTATCTTGTTTTGAGCAGTTCCACCATCACCGGAACTAGTTGCTACCCTTTATACCACTCGCTCCTCCAGGAGGAGTCATCTTTCAGCTCTTTTCTGACTCTCTAAAACTGAAAATATTGTCGAGTCGCTTGTCGTTTTGATCTCGTTAAAGTGGCTGTGAAACGACATCTACCCAGTATACGTTTACCCCTTTTTCGGGCTGGGATAGATTATTTACGAAAAATAAATACCCTATCCTATTGCGACTAGGAGGTTTTCTCAGACATAGTTTTCTACCTTTTCGGATCTGAGGAACTATTTACGAAAAGGGACCGTTGGAGTTTACTTTTCTGTTGTCTTTTCAAACTCTCTAAACATGAAAATACGTCGATTTATTCCTTTGCCAGACTCAGTAAACCCTGATGACATCGGATCCAATCGTAATGACGATATTCGAGTTTCTCCTTCCTAGGGCTTGTTAAATGTACTAGGATGGATTCGTCCGAAGGACAAACTTATATTACAAGCATATTCTATCCCCTTCAAGCTTGTTCTAAAAAATAATTGGGGTACTCGCCAGAAATGGTGGGGAAAAATGGAACCATTTTCGTCATCGTGTCGGCCGTATGTCACTCTTGAACATGGCACTTGTCTGCATTCGTGTTGGGTTGGGGACATCTCATCTCATTATCTCTTTGCCTCCATGGGTTTGGGTAATCCCTTTTGACCTCTCATCTACTCTTTGCCTCGTCATCGTGACCTCTGATCTTTTGATGTCAAATATTGCCAAATCCACTGTCGTGCCACCGATATGTTCAAGAGAAGTTGACCTCTGCAAGTTTCAACCTTCCTTTGATTCTCATATGATCTTGATTCACAAACATTATTTTCCTCTATATCGTGTCGATGATGTGGGAAACACTATGGCCCACCTTCGATCAAGGTCACTTCCTGTTGACTTCAGCTCATTATCCAGGAAGTTGATCTAGAGACTCCCTTCCGGTACCTTGGAGCCTGCATGCCTCAATGGCAAGTTCTTCACATTCGACGCAAGGTTTTCATCATTAACCTTTGATCGGATGATTCTGCGGGTGTTCGACGCCAGTTTACTGTTCACACTCTGTGGATCGTACCTATAGTACCTTGAGGGCCATTATCATTATTGGTGGTTCCTCTCGCGTCTGTTAACAACTTTCATCATTGGCTGGTAATCAGACGATGTTCTTGCATGTTCGACTTCAGCTCACTTATTCACATGCTTGAACTTGTACTTTGTTCGGGTCGAGATGGAGCGCAAGACCCTGGATTTTGTCTGTTAGGATCCAGGCTGCAATTTTGTGGATTATTCTAATTAGTTACATGACTCATTGATTGGATGGCTGCGACCATACCTGAGTCTATTTATCAATCCTTACTGGATGGCTGCGTCCATGCCTTGGATCTTGATGATTGTATACTCTGTTACGGATGGCTGCACCCATACCATATATCATGTATTTGAGATATCATTTGTACTTGTCTACGCAGGTTTTCTAACGGCAGTGTTTTCAATTGGACACGTTCTCGTAAAGCATTTCACCCCTCTCTCTCTCTCGGGCCTCATGCTTTAGGGGGCATCTGTTACACAGTAATTTGTCATCGTCCCTGCAATCCCCATCTCGCCCATTGGAGGGTCGTTTATGCAGACCCCTAAAAACACCTATTTTTTCCTTGGCGCTGGTAGCCCGTTATATCCTCGCGCAAATGAGGAAAATTAACACTGAGCCCATGCCAGTTGGCGCTCTATCCCAGTTAAGCACCCATGCCAATCTACTTATGGAAAATTTTTAAAAAATGAGGCGAAGTTTCGATTACAACAACTTCGTGGATGAGTCATGAGGAGTGGTTTCGACTGAATAACCACGGCCTTCCTCCTTTGGCCTCTTATTTCCACCTTATGGGGAACCTCCCAAGGGATAAGGCCTCCATTCCACTATTGTAGGGATCCCAACCTCCTTCTCTCCTCTATAAATATAGCCATCTTCCATTGATGAAGGGGCTGAATGGTTGAGAAAAGTAGTCTTGGGAGCTCGAATAGAGCTGAATCATAGTAAGGAGATTATCGTCAGACAACCGAAGAGAGAGAGACTTGTCCTTTTCCCGACGAGCTTTACCAAGACGTACTCCTCTGTCGACCCGCAAAAGGAATATCCAGCGTTAGAGCTCAGGTTGTATCTTTCTTTGTTTTGATTAATAATAAACGACTTCGATTATGGTTCCACTCAGATGTTCATGTTTTATGATTATGAGTTGTATCTTCTCTGACTGATACATAATTGCATGTATTAGGTTTTACGCTTGTGTGTTTTTTGTTTCTTCTTGTACGTGCAGGTGTTCGATCGCATTGAGCGAGAGAATTGTGATCTGCCAAAGCAAGGGACGGAAGCGCCATCTTCTCCACAAATGACAGCAGCGTAGGACTTAAGGTAGGCCTCTTGTTGCATCTTGGTCTTTTGAAATTAGGAACTTGCATCTTAGAGTGACTCGGTTGTTGCTAGACCCGGTCTGGGCTAGTAGGGATCGCCTCTGTCCGCAGAGGGGATTTACCTCTCCAACACAGGGGTACAACAATAACAATAAGGGGGGCTACACTAACATAATAAGGGACTATACTATTAATATAGGGACTTAACAGCAGATGGGATGGAAGATACATTAGATGGATGTGAAGAAAAATTTCCTCAATGAAGTGATTGAGGAAGAGGTATACATAGAGCAGCCGAAAGGATTTGAGAACTTTGACAAAGAGTCGCATGTGTGCAGACTCAAGCGAGCATTGTATGGATTAAAACAAGCACCTTGTGCTTGGTACACTAGGATCGACAACTATATCACTGGGTTGGGCTTCACCAAAAGTGAAGCAAATGCAAACCTTTACCATATTGTGGTTGAAGGTAAAAATTGATTATAACATTATATTTCAATGATTTAATTCTAACACGTGATGAGAAGCTTATAAAATCTTGCAAAGAATATTTGGAAAGATAATTCGAGATGAAATACATGGGGCACATGCATTATTTCCTTGGTTTGGAAATTTGGCAAGGAGATGAGGAATAGTTTGTCTCTCAGGGAAAGTATGCCAACGATATACTCAAGAAGTTTCACATGGAGAGCAGTAAACCCATGGAGACTCCTCTAGCAGGGAATTGGAGGAAGGAAGATGCTACTTTAGGCGAAGTGGTACAAGCTACCATTTACAGGCAGCTTATGGGTTCACTTATGTACTTGGTGAACACATGATTGGACATGTTTTGTAGATAACCAACTTAGTCAAGCAATGGTTAATCCAACCAAACCCTATTGGAAGGAAACCAAACCTGTGTTGAGATACCTTAGAGGCACCACTCAATTTGGTCTTTGGTACATAATAACAGAGGGAGTGAAGCTTCAAGGCTTCACAGATGCAGATTAGGTAGGAATTCCATCAGACAGGAAGAGCACATTAGGAGGAATCTTCAGTATTGGGTCAACAATAGTTTCTTGGTACAATAGGAAGCAGAGATTAGTTGCAATCAATTCAGCAAAAGTAGAGTAAATGGCTTCTATTCAAGCAGCTTGCGAGGCTATATGGACGAGGAAGATCATTGTTGGGTTATTTGGTCAGCAAATGGATCCTACAGTGATTTACTGTGACAACCAGAGTTGTATCAAACTCTCGATGAATCCATTTTTTCATGATAGGTCCAAGCACATCCTGATACCATCATCTCAGAGATTGTATGCATAGGTGGATCATGATGCTAGAGTACATTCCTACTGAGGAACACGATGCAAACATCTTGAATAAGGCACTATCAAGAGGCAAATTCGAGTTCCATAGAGGCGTATCGGGGTATCTGATAATCCATTTATTTCTAAGAGGGAGTGTTGAAAATGGCACCAAGAAATATTCTAATTTAATTTTCCCTTTAATTAAATTAGAATAAAATTTTAATTCCACACATCATGACAACTTGTACGAGTTAATTAAGTTAATTGGTTCAATTAATTCGAGTTGAGGTTATAACTTGAGTCATGTAGAGTAGTTCCTACTTGTTAGGATCCCTGGTTGAGTTTATTTTGAGTTGTAATTAATTAATTCAGTTTATCTGAGTTAAAGTCAGTTTAACTAGTTCCAATTGTTGGAGGAACTAGTGGGAGATTTGGTAGTGAGATGTGTACTCTATGATCAACTAGTTAATTGATAAATCAACCATAAATAAATCATGCATGTGTGAATTGAGAGTTACCCATTTGATATTGGAGTTCAAGGGAAGCGTACTATCAATTTTATAATCATCTAAATTGTACAGGTGGTGCATGCAGTCATAGGAATGCCTATGATGGATTGTGCAGTATTGCTTGGGGATTTCCCTAATTAATAAGGGATAATTACCCAAGGAAACATCACAATGAAATAGTGAATTGGGAAAGCCAATTTGGTTAAGTATTGGCCTAAGCTTGTCTAGGAAGCATTGAGACAAATAGAGATTGTTATACGGAATCTACGACTACAGACAAAAGTGTCTTCGCTAGTCTAGGTGGCCTAGTCCAGAAAATTAGAAAGACAAAGAAGATATTGTTTCCCTTAAAGTAAATAGAAGATGGGATGAATCCTACATGTAATCTTTTGTATGATTCTCTCCTCTATTAGCTTGAATGTTCCAATCCTAACTTCTATTGCTATAATTAGAACTTGCACAGTTAGACAGATGAAGCCAACAATCTACGAAATCTATGTAGCATGATATAAATACTTCATTTGATGGATCAACATGGAATAAAAATACATGAAATCATAACATCATAATAGGAAAACAATGAAATCCTTGAATTAATATGAATGGAGTGAGTTACAACCATAAATATAAGTTAATCTTGTAGAAGAGCTCCTCCAAGTTGACTTGTCCTTCTTCGTCACAAAGTGCCCCTCTAAGCACCCCAATGCATGGAATAACAACTCTTCACAACAGCTTGAGGGTAGAATCTATCTCCAAAATCCAACCCTTAGCTTTTGGATGGCCACAATATATAGGAGAGGGAGGTAAGTTGGGAGTTCTAATCCATTTACCAATCTAGGGCTTGATATCCACTCTTGATAGCAGGATGGGATCAAAGGATAAGGGAAGGAAACTCCAAGGTAGGATAGGATAAGATAGGATCGCAATGTTTTATCTGAGGTAAATAGTTGTAACAAATTCTGGAATATTCTAGAAGATTCTGGAAGAAGAGGCTTCCGAAATATCTCCCTTTTTCCCGAATTTCTAGAACCAACGTAGGTCCTAGATCAACCTATAGGTGATCAACGCGGGCCATAGTAGAGAAACCTATAGGTGAACGCTATCTAGTAGGAGGCCAGGGAGGGTTGGTCCTTAAAATGACTAAAAAAGTTTGTTTTCAGGTAGAAATTCTAGCATATGAGAGTGTCATGCATACGGATTTGTGCCATGATGATGTCGAGTAAAAGGATGTTGATTGATCCAATTTGTAGGAGGACTGACCAGATGTGAAAAAATGGCCTATAACATATTTCCCCCTAAAACAAAAAGTCAGGAATGGTGACCGATGAATGAAGTGCTTTACCTTATGACAAGTCATGAACAATAAAAAATGGTGAGATCATATTCTGTTACAATACATTTATACCATGACATCCTTTTTGAGGGAGGCATACCCGTACTCAGCACATAAGCAAACATTACATGTACAATGATAAAAAAAACATGTCCACGAATGACAAACGGTGGACCCATGACTGGATGAATATTTATATGATCATAGCAATCATACATTGTAATCTTATATTAATCCTGAAATCGCAGCTTTGATGGATGAAATTAGATACGAGGTCTTCTATCTCATTCACACGATCGTCTGAATTTACGAGTCTAACCATGTGAATCAATGACCTAGAGTCAAATATGGTAGAGACCATTTGATTAGCGACCAATGATGTAATTCATTAACAGACGTGAGAGAAACCACCGATGATGTTAATGGCTCTCAAGGTACCGCAGTACAATTCATATGGTGTGAATGAATGAGTTTAAGTCAAACACCACACATAATATTTAGATCAAAGGGAAATGATGTAAGCCTATCGCCAAGAGCGAGGAAACTTGAAATTGATGTATGCAAGCACCAAGGTACCGAAGGGTTGTTTCTAAGTCAACTTCCTAGATAATGGTTTGATGTCGACAAGAAGTGAACCATCACAAGAGGGCCTTGATGTATCCCCCATTAACGACACGAAATGGGTATCATGGTTTGAGACATAATGATGATTATACAAAACTAGATTACGAATGGCAGACATGGAATGAATGCTTAGGAGTATTGTAGCAGATATCAATTGGATGACTTCTCTTAAACACAGTGGCGACACTGAATGGAGTTGGCAAGATTGACCCAAAACCAAACTTGGAGGCTTTGAAAACGATATGATGAACCAAAAGACAAGCAGATTACCCAACCCAACAGCCACAAAGATGAAGTGTAAGAGTGTCGTTCTCAAGAGTGACTCGTTGCAATTAGAAAATGGAGTACCATGTTTTCCCAATTTCCCCAACCATACTCATCAGTACCTCTTTATTTTTTAACAAGCTTGAGGAGGATAATATATGCCTGATCTGTATTTCATCCTTTGGATGAAGCCATCTGAGTATGTTTAACGAACCCTGAGAAGGAGCGGTTCGGCCTTGTCATGTTCGACAAGCCCATCACTATTTGATGTTGTAATGAGTACATTGAAGGTAAAACTTGACATCTTTTTCATGTTTAGAGAGTATGAAAAAGAGGTGAAAGAGAAAACTTTCGATGTTCCTTTTCATAGATAATCCCTTGACTCAAAAAAGGTAGAAACAAATACCCAGGAGAACCTCTTAGCCACATTCGACTAAGGTATTCCTTTTTCATAAATAGTTTATCTTAGTCCCGAAAAAGGGTTAAAACTATACTGAGTAGATGTCTTTTCATTTGGTTTAACGAGTTCAAAAAGACAAGTTCTCAACAATATTTTCATATTTTGGGATTCTGAAAAGAGCTAAAAGAAGACTCCTCCTGGAAGAATGAGTGGTATTAAGGGGATAGAAACTGGTTCCAGTCATGATGGAATTGCTCAAAAAATGTATAGGTAAACAGGCTAGCCAATAACACCACTCGTCGCAAGGGTTTGTTGGCTCAAAGGGGCTTCAACCTAGGTTTGAAGGTGTTGTGCAACCACCAAAACCCTCTATTACCGGCCCTTTCGGCAATGACCTGCAGCGTTAATCGCAGTGGCACCCGAGGCAATATTGGGGATGTTAGAACCAGGTTTCTGCATCTAAAGGGAAAATAGAATGTCGATATACTGTTGAACTTCTACTTATGTTTATTTGGAACTACACATATGCATTTATCTACTCTAATAGATTATACGTCATTCAACTACCAATACTTATGAGCACTGCGCCTTTATCATTAAACATACCTAAAGCATATAAATAACTTCACAATCAATGATAATAAGCAAATACAATGCATAAACACATATATGTCTTCAAACTCTTATACTTTTATTAGGATAAGTATATTTGATACATATACTTTCTCCGACCTGCGCACACAACTACAGGTGGTCTGCACACAAAGCTACAGACTCTTCAAGGCCTCTGTGCACACAACTACAAGTGGTCTGCGCACAAAGCTACAGACTCTTCAAGGGCTCTGCGCACATAGCTGCGGAGCCTTCCCTTGGCCCAAAACACAGAAAGATAGATATTCAACAATTTTTTCTCATCACAAGTACAAGACACTCTACTTCGACATAGCTTTAAATTTTCTTATATAGAATTTACATCAAATCATAACCCTGGTCCACATACCATGGGAGGACTCAAAACTAACAAAATAAACCTGATCCCTTTACAAAAAGAGGGGCTTTGACCCACCCCAAAGCCCCTAAACTCTACATGGTTAACTTATCTTCATTGAACCGTGCACTTCACTACTTTAGTTGCAGAGTCTTTTGACCCAAAATGGGCCAAGTTGGGCCATGCCCAACAGGCCCCCAACACTAACATGTGACTCGTCCTGAGTCACTCAGCTGGTGCGCCCCGAACCTTATCTGAGATGTTGGTGTAGGTTGTACTCAAAGGCTGAATCATTTTTGCAAACTACTTTTCTTTTTAGTGCACCTCCTCTAGAAACTTCTCTGATGTTGGCTCAACGATCTTCTGAAGCACATATTTCTGCTTCTGGTGCATCTCTTTCAGCTTCTCATCAACTATTTGAGACAGTTGAAGGGCTTCATCCTGTCAGGGCTAAGTCCTTTCTATAATCAACTGTTCGTTTTTGTGCAGATCCTTGATCTAATTTCCCTTTTGTAATTTGAGCGAGTCGTTACGTGGGTGCTAAAGTCCTCGCAGTGGTCTTGATCTCATCAAACTACTTCTACCAATTAAGTACTTCCTGTTCAATATTTTGAATGTTAGGATCCTCCTGCAACAAGGTACAAATTTCCATGGTGTCGTCTAACAACTTTCCACAGTCCTTGACTGTGGTGGAAATGCCTTCCAAGGCGGTCTTAAGATATGCTTCACACTGCTCTCTGACCTCTGGCAGTGTGGCTGGCTACAACCTCATCTGCATCTTAGTGATCTGCATCTGATACTCGAACTTGATTTTTTCCATGGTTTTCTTGTTCTCCTTAATTGCGAGGGCAAGCTTCGTAACCTTCTCTGATGGGGGCTTCTTCTGCGCAGAACTTGATGTCTGGAAGCTCGTTGCAAGTCTCACCTATGACACCTGTGAGATGTTTGTGTTGTTATCGCTCCTTGTCCCTCTCCTTGATAATCCAATTCATTTTTGACAGTATGTTTGCATTTTTTTTCTCACGTCTTCAGTTATTTGCAAGGTTCTTTGTTCTCGCACCTTGAATTCATCTGTGACACCCTAGTGGTAGTCATGCAATGTCTGAATGGGAAGCATGGCAAGATTCAAGTTAATGTTGTCCCATTTATCTGCTCTCTCTCGATATTATGTAGCTTCAAACTACAACTCTCCTCCAGGTACCTGCAAAACTCTAACATAAGAAGTTATCACTAATCGATGCTTTAGTTGTGCTTATTGGCTCAATTGTGTTGGATCACTTGTTTTCGCTGGCTACTCCTGTGATCGAGTGGTATGTGTCAACAAATTAAGTTCTTGCATTCCCTATTGCACCTATGTCAATACTGCTCTGTACTGATCTTCAATCTCGCTCCATGTATCTTTGGTGATATTCCACACCTTATCACCAATATCATCAATGTCCCCATCAGTGAGGATCGTTAGTTTCACGTCTATTAATTAGTAGACCTTGTGATTTTTTGTGCACCTGATGAGGTAGGTATCCTTATCTTCCAATAAATTGTGAATCAATTGGCTCTATATCAGTAAAATGGTCCTAACTATCATGCTCTTGCTCTGTGGCTCTGGTCTCTTCACCATCCATCATTGTTTCTTTTCCTACATCCTTCTTTGTTGTATTTTTTGCTACAATATCTTTCTTTATGGCCTTCTCTGATGCGGTGTCTTTCCCACCATTTGTTGGATAAAAGGGCCTTCGGCCCAAGTTCAGAGTTGTTGTGCAACCAAAAAAACCCTCTATTACTGTCCGTTTTGGCAACGACCTGCAACGCAGATCACAATCCCACCTAAGGCAATATTGGGGGATGTCAGAACCAGGTTTCTGCATCCAGAGGGACAATAGGATGTGGATCTACTACCGAACTTCTACTTATGCTTATTTGGAATTTCGCAGATGCATTTATCTACTCTAACATATTGTACTCCATTCATCTACCAATACTTATGTGCATCGTGCCTTTATCATTAAACATACATAAAGCTTCTAAATAATTCTGCAATCACCAATAATAAGCAAATACAATGCATAAACACATATATGTCTTCAAACTCTTCTTCTTTTATTAGGATAATTCTCTTCTATACATATACTTTCTTTGACCTGTGCACACATCTGCAGGTGTTCTGTGCATAAAGTTGCAGACTCTTGAAGGCCTCTGCGCACACAGCTGCGGAGCCTTCCCTTGGCCCAAAACACAAAAAGATAGATATTCAACAATTTGTACTCATCAAAAGTACAAGACACTCTACTTCAACATGGCTTTACATTTTATTATATAGCATTTACATTGACTCAAAACCCTAGTCCACATACCATGGGCAGACTGAAAACTAACAAAATAAAGCCGACCCCTTTACAAAAACAGGGGCTTTGACTCGTCCCAAATCCCCTAAAATTTGTGCAGTTAACTTTTTTTTTTTGAACTGCGCACTCTGCTCCTTGAGTTGTGAAGTTTTTTGAACCAAAATGGACCAAGTTGGGCCATGCCCAACACAGTTCCTTAGGAAAAGGTAAAAAAAACTAAGTGAAAGCACATGATTACCCAAGAAGATGGTGACAATGGAATGAGAAAACCAAGGCACATCTAGCATAAACAAACTGATAAAAATGGCAACCACATGGGATAGGATGAGAATGGTTTCATTTTTACACAATCTTGAAACATGGGAAACTATTTTTGAAATTGGTTGAAGATGGTTTCATTTTTTCACAAGCTTGAAACATGAGAAAAATTACGCTTGGAATTAGTTTCATTTTTATACAATCTTGAAACATAGGAAAAAAATATGCTTGAGATAAGTTTGCATTCCCCTGACATAATGACTTAATCCAAGGTACATGCCCTCCAAGCTTCATTTCATTCACCTAAGTAGACTATTGGTTTCTAACAAGTGGATGGAATGAAGATTCATTTATGAGATCAAGTGAAACACTCGACTGAGAATTTATAAGATCTAATCAAATACTTGAAATTAAGGGGATCTGTTTCATTTTTTAATGAGCTTGACACAACAAAAGAACTATGCTCAAGGGACCTTGTTTCATTTTTTAACAAGCTTGACACAAGAAATAGAATTGTGCTTCAAAAACCTTGTTTCATTTTTTAAGGAGCTTGACACAAGAAAAGGAACTTTGCTCGAAGAACCTTGTTTCATTTTTTAACGAGCTTGAAACAAGACAAGGAGATCTGCACTGAGTTTATCATGGCCCCCAAAAGGCCATGGATTCCAAGAGATTCTCATCATATGGGAGAACAACACTTTGGAAGGGATCAAAGGATCCAATGGAAAGATCAAACTCCAATGCCCCCAACAAATGATCCACTAGATCATCAGTAGACACAAGAATAGAATATGTTTCCATATAATTAACCTGTGGCGGGAAAGACACCACTTGCATATAAGTACTATTTAGGGATCCTAGCTTATTGGGAGTCAAATTAGGACCAACGAACAAAATCTAGTCAATGGTCATGATTCTTCCTTCGTGTGGGAAACACATAACACAAAAGAGTGAAGAATCAAGAGCTCCCATGACATAAACATAGTCATGCCCAAGGAGTAAATCAAAATGATAAGGGCCTTCGAAAACCATCGCATCAATATAGACAATATTTCCTCCCAAAGTAATAAACAATTAAGAAAGGATCCCTAATGGTTGACTGGTTGCTTTGTTAAAAGGCAACAGATTCTAGGTAACGAGAAGAAGATATGGAGAACCGAAAGCTTGCCTAGCAGTTGAGGAAAAAATACAAAAAAATTGCACCTTCATCTATGATTTTGTTAGGTATGGCCACATTATAAGCTTTTACTGTGATCTGGAAGGGAACATAAGAAGGAAGACGATATTCTGCTAGTTGACTCTAATCAAAATAAGTCAAGAAACTACTTGGAGGGGGTGTTGTGGGATTGGGAGAATCGCCCCTAGTGCTAGGGAACAAGAGAATTACTCTCCTATACCATTGGAATGGGAGGATTCCCCCCTAGTTCATTGGAATCTGAAGAAAAAAGAAGAACCTAAGCAGTACGAGGTTTACTCTCTATGGGAAAGGTACGATTGACCAAAGGTGGAATCGAGTCAACCATTTTTCTCAACCAATGGTTGGTCGAGAACAAACTCATGGGATTCACATTCAGATAGAATGGGATTTATCGGATTCGGATTCTGATCAATCACTTCACTGACTAGTGGAGGATTGGGAGAAAGTTTCGGTACCTAGTTAGATTGTGAAAAAAATCTCTTTCGGTAAAAATCACATCCAAAGAAATTTGTAGGGTTTTCCAAATCACATCGCGGTTGAGAATTTGTAGGGTTTTCCAAAACTTTTGAGGCTTCATCCATATAAGGAAAAAGGTGAATATGATGATTCCCTCCACATAAATTACATGGAAATTCAACTTTACCCTTTTTCCCATGGATCTTACTATCACTAGTTGAAGGTTTGTCATCATAATTATCTCTAGAAGTTGACAACAAAGGTTGATGTGAGCCTGTGGACTACACTCTAATATGTTGGGAATACCAGGACAATCTCTAAGAAGGTGGTCACCCTTCCATAACTCGCAAGGGAATTTAACGCAAGGATGATTGGAATTTACTTCTTCTTAATCTTCCTTTTCTTCTTCTTCTTATCCACCTAGTTACTAACTTTGAGGTTTTCACTAGACGAAGATGAAGAAGACCGAATAAGCGAAGAACGAAAAGGGTCAACATTAGGATCAAGATCTACAAGTGAAGGACTACCTGGAAGAGGAGCATTTTGGACATTAAGAAACATAGGGGTCGAAAATAACTAAACTGGTAAACCAATGGTAAATCCAGGAAGGGACAACGTCGCCATATAAGGAGTACCAATATTTCCAAAAGGAGGAAAAGGACTAGGATTCCCATCAGAGGAGTTTCCTTGGTTGGTCGACTTGGGAACTATTGCCATTAGTCTCAACTGAAGATCCACTAAGGATTTGTTCCACGAAGAGGATGTTATTCCAACATAAATTAATTGATTTTAGAAATTAACAACAAAAAATAAATGAAAAAGGCATAAAACTAGGCATAAAGGTTTACCAAGCAATCATGAACTGCAATATACACCTTGGAGAACCAAGGACTTAAAGTACGTGCAGGAAATCTCCCCGAATGTTGTTTTTAGTGTATCATGGTATACAAGGTGACTAACTCAGTTACCTATGGCAAGGATAACAATCTATAGAGGACTCCCAAAATATACTAGACAGTGAGTGGGAGTGCAGTCTGTAGTAGTGTTGTCTAATGTGTAACGGTTTTATGAGAACGTTCCCATATACTTTATGTGCATGGATAACCGTCCAATGTATCCAAAGGTACGTGGAGAACGATCCTATACACTCACATACTTGGAATGGGATTTCACCTCTAAGATGAAATGCTCGCAAACAACGAGAGTTCCTACCTTTAACGATGTTGGAACACGTCTCTAGCCTTGACCACTAAATGTTTCTGTTAATGTTACAAATCATCCTTAGGTTGATTGAGTGAATTTTAGAGTTGATATTCGATTAAGTTTTAGCTTTATGACTAACGACGAGTTTCACCTGAATTCCCTAAAATGCAAGCTAGCATGAAGAAATGAAACCTTTCTCTTTCAATGAAAATATATCTAGGGAAGGGAAGAGACAAAGTGTATGCAACAAACAATGTGCAAAATTAAATCCATTTCCAATGCAACTATTCCAATTTCAATGCACACACAAAACCATAAATGCCAATGCAAAGGTTTTTCTTTTCAAGTCTCTTAATTTTCAAAAATGAAGAAAACTAAGATGCAAAGTTTAATAATTGATTCAAATCAACTTTTCAGAATGAGGACTATCACAATAATTCATCTAAGCAACTAATGATCAAACAAACTAAGTTTACAAGCAACCTAATGATAAGAACAAAGGAAAATATTTAAACAAATCCTTACCAAAGGTATCAAAACAAAAGCAAACCAAATGGATGCTTCAGAGGGACCACAAGACACTCAGAGACTCAAGGAATGCTAGATGGAACAAGGTTGATCAAAGAGAAAATCAAGATAAAAGAAAATTCATTCATGAACAAGGGCCAACGCAGGTGCATAAGAGGCATCAATGCCTTGCAACGCAGGCACAAAGAGGGCTATGTAGAGGTGAAACACTCTGTCTCTAGGTCGGAGGGAGCGTTGGTCCAGAATAGGAGAGTTCTGACACAAATTTTGTAATTGAGACTCAATGAAAAGTCTTCCTGTGTTTGTCCTTGACCAAATATGACAATGAAGGTCCGAAGAAGAGGTGAAACAAACACTAAGGAAAAAGAAACAACCAAAGGAATATATTGATCCCTAACAGAGCGTCCAATTTGTTATACGAAATCTACGGCTGCGGACAAAAGTATCTTCCCTGGAATGGGTGGCCTAACCTAGAACAACAAAAAGATAAATAAGTTATTGTTTCCATTAAAGTAAATTGATGATGGGATGAAGCTTACATGTAATTTGTCGTATGCTTCGCTCCTCTCTTGGATTGAATGATACAATCCTAACTCTCATTGCTATAATTAGAACCTGCACAATAAGACAACACAAGCCAACGATCTACGACATCTATGTAGCATCATCTAAATACTTCATTCAATGAATCAACATGGCATAAAAACACATGAAATCATAAAATAATATATAAGAAAACAAAGAACTCTTTGCATTAATATAAATGGAGTGACTTACAACCATAAATAGAATTTGATATTGTAGAAGAGCTTCTTCAAGTTAAATTGTCCTTCTTTGTCACAAAGTGCACCTCTAATCACCTCAATGCATGGAATAATAACTCTTCACAACAACAACATGAGGGTAGAATCTATCTCCAAAATCCAACCCTAGCTTGTGGATGGCCACAAATATATAGGAGACGGAGGTAAGTTGGGATTTCTTATCCATTACCAATCTACAGCTTGAGATCCATTCTTGATGGGAGGATGGGATCAAAGGACAAGGGATGGAAACTCCAAGGTAGGATAGGATAGGATCATAACGTTTTGTCTGAGATATATAGTTGTAACAAATTCTGGAAGCTTCTAAAAGAAGAGGATTCCAGAATCTCTCTCTTTTTCCTGAATTTCTAGAACCAATGCAGGTGTATAGTGGAGCAACCTATAAGCGATCAACAAAGGCCACAATGGAGTAACCTATAGGCATTCAACACATGCCACAATGGAGCAACCTGTAGGTGAACGTTTTCCAATAGGAGGCCAGGGAGCGTTGGTCCTTAAAATGACTAAAACAAGGTGTTTTCAGGAAAAAAAAATTGGATATGAGAGTGTCATGCATAGGGCTTTGTGCCATGGTGATGTCAAGGGGTAAAAGGATGTTGATTGATCTAGTTTGTAGGCCGACTGACCAGATGTGACAAAATGGCCTATAGCAGAGATAGTGCACAGGTTGCTCGGGCATGACCAAAGCATTGTAATCTTCTCATATTTTTTTACTAATGCAATATACAGATAGCGGGGTTTTTAGCTGTGGATTTCCCCAATAAATCATTTTGTAATGTGCTGGTTGAATTATTTTTTTTGTAGGGTTCGTGATTTCGTGATCGTTTAAATTGGTTTCCACAATTGGTAGAATATATTCAAGTCTGTCGTTTTTGAAAATTACAATTAGCAGTTTGAATCTACAAGGAATTTCTATATTGAGGAGGAAAATCTGGTACTCCAGTATGACATCGCTAATGAAGGACTAGGTCCTAGCAAGTTCGAAACCTGGTGGAAAGGACCCTACATTGTTAAATTTTGCCTTTAGAAAGGTGCCTACATGTTGGTAGAACCTAATAAGACTTGTCTTAAAGACCCCATCAACGGGCTCTATCTCAAAAAATTCCATCCATAACCATAAGTTTGTCTTTACGATGTATCTATGTACCGTGATTTATTTTTATGATCACATAATCAATGATGTACTCTCATCTTATGTCATATCTGGATCATTGGACAACTTACCACCATGGATTTGTTGAAAGTGTTTCTTGATAGTCGCAAAATCTTAATGCGGCGGCCTAGGGCATATACTCTCATGATCAAACAATTCTCCATCAGAATGGAATTTATATTCGGTCAACCACTAAAAACCAAGTAGAATATGATGTCGTCATAGGCCTTTTGGTTGATGACTTCTGATTAGGTATCAGTCATTTGTATGTGTTCCTTGATTCCCTGCTTGTCATATTGCAATTGAACAAAAACTTCAACATTCGTGACCCTTGTATGTTTCAGAAATACCTCCATGCACAATAGTTAGCACGTGGTTTTGATCATATCACATTTTCACATATACCAAGAAATCAAAATTATGTTGTTGACCGCGTCGCTAATCAAATCCTAAACTAGCAAGTGTTACATACAAGTCATCATCGAGACATATAAAACACATAGAAAGGAACAGTCACATCAATAAAATGCAAATACATCACATGTATATAAGCATCATAAATAACATACACATCATGAAAGCCGAAAAAATAGATATCTCATGTATATCATCAAAAAATAATGTTTTTTGCACATCAGTTGGCCTTCGCCAAAAAAATGAATCATCTAATAAAAATGAGGGGAGAATCCTCATAATGGGTGCTTCCCCTGGTACATCAGGTAAACATCTAAGTTCAGACCTTATCGCCTATTGCACCACTTATTGGAGGCCATCCTGCCTCCCCTTACCCTGGCCCCAAAATGGGTCGCGTTGTGGCTGTCACAACTGCCACCTTCCAGACAACCCGATGCCACTGCCTGTCAGGTATCATCGTCCTCTCGATGACATCCTCTCCTAACATCATCCATCATACCTTGGGAAACTATAGTAATATGTTTTTTAACCACTAGTACGCATCTAACTCCCTTTTCTCAATGACCTCAAGACAGGCTCACAGCCTTTCGATCTTAGCATGCAGGCTTAACACCTCCCCTCTCTCTCTAGGAGCACCTATCTCCAAGCGTTCCCTTTACGTTGGTCGCTCCTTAGCACCTTGCTATTGACGACAATGCTTCCCAGCTATAGTAACCCCCTATCCAGGTGATTTATGATCACCATTTGCACCAACCAGTCTGCGTTGGGGGACCCCACGAGAACCCATATCTGAAAGGAAACATATCTAATGTAAATGAAAGGTACATCATAAGTATCATATAAATGATGAAATGAAAATTAGATAAACACCTGTGCACACATACCTGCAGATCCCTGTGCGTTGCCTAGGGGAAACCCCATGTCAAGGTCACCCTTGAAGTCCATTCCTACATATGGGAACTCCAGTATCAGCTGAGAGTTGGACATACGCCAATCCTTTGCTATGTATATCTAATACTGACCCACAACTCCACTATCGCGGGGCGTCAAGGGAGCCCACCTCCTAATCCATGGATCCCTCGGCAGAGTAGGGTCCATGCGTATGATATGATGCATTGTCACCACTTTCCCATACAAAGTGTTGCAAAGGATGATCCCAAAGTGGAAGTCGCGGACCTCGCATCACACCACCTATGATAGTTACAATGTCATCCTACGATGTATAAACCCTGCCCAGTCAAATAACGTACCAGCTCATACCCACTCTAGCACCACTAGTTGTAATCTAGCGATACGGTGTCGGGTCGTTGTCCCATAGATACGAACAATCATAGATGTCGTTGTTCATGTCGCTAAGTCCAGGATGGACTCAATCCTGATGTCACCTCCATCATATGGGTCATCATTGCAAAATTGATTAGCCCACACAGACAATCTGAGCCCTAAATGCAGAAACTTAGCCGAGAGTACCTCCCCCCAAGATAATGGGCTAGTCATGAAGTAGACATCCACCTCTACAATGAATGCTAGATTAGTTCTGCGAATATAAAAAATCTGCCTCGAAGGCTACCATCTTCCTATCACGAACTGTAGGAACGCCTCATGGGATCTTAGAAAGGGGTTCTGAAGGAATTTTAGCAACCCCCAACCTACAAGTGTGGCCTACACTTAGGCTTCGACATTAACCATCACCCGAAGATCCTTCCAATGTTGCTCTCTTCATAACACCATCCTCTATATGGGACCACCTTGAGGTTAGTAAAAAAAGAGAAAATCAAAAAATAAGGCTAAAATACCAAGTTTCCAACTTTGGGGTCTCACATGGTTGTTTCTCAAACAGTCATGCAAGCCTCGTGCTTGTTTCAATATTAGACGTGAGGATGCCTTGCTCTTGTCTCTTAAATAATCGTGACCATGTCGCGATTATTATCCCTTAGCTCTTGAGGCCCCTGCCCAGGGGGTCTCGCGCTTGTTTTCCCCACATTCGCACCATGGTCATGACTATTTCTCATTCGACCACGATATCTGCACGGCTTTATCTCCCTCACCCATGCAGAATCATGAAATTTTCAAGTGATTTCTTGTGAGGGTTTGGTATTTCTTCCTAAATAGGGTCATACAGGCCACCTTGTACGAACTTCCTACCTCAAAACTATTCAATTGAAAAATGGGGATTTACGGTGACTAACGTGGCTCTCCTCGCTCGAAGATAGGGTACTCTGGTTGACCGCAATGGTAAGAAATGAATGTTGGGATCCATACTAAGCTCCACATCAGGAAGTACAAATGAGGTGGTAATGTGGGCCCTACAACCTTTATATGCATCACTTTTGACATTCTTTCGGAGATTTGTACAGGAGCCCACGAGCTCCTTTCAAAAAACCATCAATGGAATTGAGATCAGAACGTCTCCATCTAAATCATGGTACACTCCTTTCAATTCATCAAAAATTTTCATTTCCTGGCCCATTCCATATTTCAAAGTACCCATTAGGTGCGCCTCTTTGTGTTTTTGGATACACCTTGTTCTAATATGCATGTTTTTATATAAAATGTTTTCTCTTGGGATATTTGCTTCAGAGTTACAGGTTATTGGCATATTCCACAGTAAACTCGGTCCCTTGGCACCAACCGACAATTAAGGTATCATTCATGATAGGTTTCCTCGTAAACTATGCATACCCTGACATCAATTCTTTGAATTTAATTATTAGTTCCACCATCTCAGCCATGTTTTCCGTCACCCTCCACACGCATATGGTAAACATTCAGGTTGGTTGATTGAACTTTACCTACATGGATGACCCCAGTTTATAGTCCCCCCCAACACTCTTGGTATCCACGATCATTTTCTCAGGCCCAGGAGCCATTTAATTTCCCATGGCTTGAAGATCAACCTCATTTATCTCTTCTTCACTTTTTGCTTCCCAACCTCCTCTCGGGCCACCATTATTTTCGGATCATGATGAATGCACCACTGCATTCTGCACTTAGCCTACCATCCATCCACATTGCAATAGAACATTTTTTATCACATATGTATCATCCCCCTTGAACTAACACCAACCAATGGGGCCCACACCCTCTGCATAAGCACACCTACATCATTACATAGACCATCGTATTCTTGGGGCACCCGTCTATGTGTTTGTACATCCAAAACCAATTTTCAATTCTTTTGGAAGGTGCACAAAGTTTTTTTTTAAGGTTTCTCATGCATATTGTTGTGTGAGTTACCTCGCAATAGTCCCTAGTGTCCCTTGGTTGGAGATCACTTTTTAACCACCTCATACCCACACCATTGATCACCACTTACTCGTACTTATACCACAATAGTCAGAACACACATATCCCTCCCCTGGATGTCCTATCGACTCCAAGGGCATAAACCTCAACACTCTTGTTTTGACTGTCGCCACTTGCATTACAACTCCAACCTTGGGCAGTTTTTTGTATCCCTCTTATACTTTTAGCTCTCTCTATCATGCTTATTGACCCATCTCATTAAAGCAACTTCCTCAGTATCATATGGATTTCCTAAAATTATGTTTTCGGTGGCTTGCACTTTTTTTTTTCAACATCGACACACATCTTCCATAATCAAAGCAGTACCTTGATTGCTCCCCACCTTTACGGGACAATATCAAGTGGCACAGTTTCCCATTGATGTCACTGGTTTCCTTGAATTTCAACACCAACATAAGTTTTCTTGTCAGGGTAGTATTGTACTTTATGAAAGTTTCAGTTCTCTCATTTAGTTGAAGGCCCATGCATCTGATCACACCTCTTTCAATAGTGATTTGTATTTAATGCATGGGGGCACCCAATTCAGCCTATTATTCAGAGACACCACTGCAGATGAAAGCAATTATCTTCTATAGCTAGCAACACATCACGCAATTCAATGTTGACTTGAGAGGATCATTCTTGTATATTTGTAATATTTCAAGCATAGTCATCATAACGAGCATGGGACAAGCTCGCCTTGTATAGACACTTTTGTATCAATATTTTTGCATAGCATGGTTTTATTTCAGTTTTAAGCCAAGGATATTTTCCCTAATCATCTTCGCATAAAGTCTCTCTCTCTCAAGAAGTAAGTAAGACTCATTGTCAAAACAACAAAATGTGATTTATTTCGGCTATACGCTTGATCCTAACCTCATACATCGAGGAGCAATTGTTATTATGAGAAGAATGTACACTTATTTGTAGTCAACAAAAGACACTAAGAGTCAATGATCATTATGTACATAGGATACATTTTCAGTTGAAAACATCATGAAAGACAAAAATTAAAAGAATTTAATGAGGTTGACTTAAAAAATAAACCTCGCGGGCCTCTAAAGACAGAAATTCACTACATCGTGACTTTTCCTTCGATAGTTGTAAGGGTCGCTAGAAGCCTAGTCAGCACCTCCAGAATTTCTCCAAAGAAATATAACATACCATTATAAGGAAAATTCCACCATTATAGAGAGTTTTCTATGATTCTTTGAGAGAGTAAGAGCTTGCAAAATAGATTGAGAAGGGGAAATCCCTATTGAGAATTATTAAGCACCATTGCTCAAGCAACTCTCTTCAAGTGTATTTGATAATTATTTATAACTCTTCCACTACTAATAATCAATAAAGAGGATCATTTTTCTACTCCTTTGTTGATTTTTTTTGCTTCACAAGCTTGTTTTATGTTATTTAGTTTAGATTGTTTATGCATTGTTTCCATTCCTTTAAATGCTATGTTAGTCCATGTTTGATCACTAGCACCACTCATTTGTTTGTATATTTCCTTGTAGGAAGCAACCAACTGTAAGGAAGGTGTATTTGGGACTCATAGGCAACCAAAAACACCATACAATATGTTGATGGTGCTGGATCCGCCAGCATTAAGGGGATCTACCTGATATGAAGTCCCAACTAGACCTCACACTGTTTGGACTAGGATTCCCAACAGTGGGGTTTTCATGATCTACCTTGGTTTGCAAAATGCATAGAGTGGTGCATGGTGTCTTTGGTGAGAACAAGTGTGTGACCCTGCGAAGAGTCAAGTGCGATGCATGACGATTCCAACACATGAAGGGGAAAGGAAGTGTTCCCCTTGGAAGCCTGTAATAATACGCAACTTATAAGGAACACGCGAGCAAAATGACATCACACGAACTAACAAGCGGAATTTTCCACAAGTTAAGTTGACGAATTAACGCATCAACACATGTCCAACAAGATTTGTACAAATGCAAACGAAATAGTTCATAACCATATGTGTAAGTTAAATAACATATATTTCAAATACAATAAGAATAGTCCTACTATATCCACAACATATGCATGAAAGCGCACTGACTATGAGTTTTATTAAAATTGATAGTTCCAATCATACATACAAAATTTAACAAGCCACTTGCCCCAATAGTGGAATGTGAAGTCTACAACACCTGCTTCTCCAAAGAAGTATACTCCCTCTATGCTACGGAGAAGCCAAGGCTCACACAAAACTCCCAAGCTCTTCCTAATCCTAAACCTAGCCAAAAGATTGGCTCCCAAAAGCCCCATACATGAGCTATGAAGATATATTTATAACAAAGGGGGGTGATTCTTGGCATGCCCCCTTTGTGACTCTAGGACTCCCCTCGTGAATCTTCAACTTCTTTACAAAATAACTCAATACATTACATATGACTCTTCACATTCCAACAAGGACACTTGGAATTTCACTTTTACAATAATTACAATTAATATTACATTTTCCACTCCTACCCATATAAGACAAAATAGAGTAGAGACAACTTGACAAACTAACAAAACAAAATACTATGATGCTTGAGTTTGGGTGAAGACTAGCTCAGCAACATCTACTTGATGCTTCTCAGTCACATATTGATGCCAAGCTTATTACTGTGTAATCGTTTCCCCAAATTGTGTGATGGTGTCGAGCTAGAAGCACACTCTTGCCTCCATAGCATCAGAGTACAATGTCTTAGAGCGAATCTGAACCTCTTTCTCAATCAGGATCAACATTGTTCTGACCTAAATAGGACCACCGATGTAGGTTTTGATGTTTTGTCTATTCAACTCTTAAGTCCTTCTCGATGGAAATCTGCTTCAGCTGCTCCAAGACTAATCGATCTCATGCCTGACTTGTCCTTTGTGTTTAGCCTTGGTGGGTGTGCCAATTGATGGGATCTCGTGGGTTCTCACCATGAAATCCAACTTGTTGTATATCCGTACATATGAGGCATGAATATTTCCAATGAAAGAGGCGAGTTGCTTGTTGTTCTGGATAAACATTTTAAATCTTGCTTTCTCTAGCTCTGCCTGTGGCTTTATCTTCTTCACCAAGGTAAGTTGTGCCCGCTGGTACTACATTGTCCAATAATGCATGGTGGTGATGCCAGCTTGCACATTCTTAAGGATCTTGACAAATTCTTTACTATGTTGTCGCAAGTCATGTAGGTGGAAAATTGCTTTATGTACGGTCACGAACTCCTCATAGAGGTATCACATTGTGTCTCTAAGTGTGGATACTTCAGCAAGTGTCACTGCTCTCATCTCCTCCAAGTAGACCAGTTCGGAAGGTGCATTATATGCTACTATGCGAAGCTGTTCAATCTCTTGTCGGGCAACCTGTAGACTCAGTACCAACTGTTTATTCTCAACCATCAAATATTGAGTTTTAGATCTCGTTGCACCCGCGAAGGTCGAGTTAGCTTCAACAATAGCATTTGGATTCTTGTTGGTGTCCCCCACTATCACCCTTTCTCTCATAAATGCAGGTGATGCATGATCATCTGAAAAGTGCTTTCTCCGCACTTGTACAATCTTCTTATGGAGTTCATCAAATGACAGATTATACACATCCATTACTGGATCATCATCAAGGGGAACTATCTCCCCTTCCTCGCTCGGGTATGGCTTTGTGGCTGGATGTGGTGGAGTGTGAACATTGACCTATGGTGCACTGAGCATTAGGTCCACATCTTCATCCTACAACTCTGGCTCCAACTCCATGTCCGCAACTTCAATCAACTCCTCAATTTGTTGAGCAAGCTCTCGATCCTGCATTTGATCGTTCATTTCCTCTGTTGTTAGTTGATCATGTTCCTACTCTTCAACCTGTATGGTTGTCATTTATTTTGCTATGACACCTTTCCTTTTGTCTTCTTCTTACTTCTGCTTCTCCTCATGTTCTCTTCTCCTTAGATCTCATTCTTCACTTAGCTATTATTTTGCTTTCTGTGCTCTCAATTTTGCTTCCTCCAAGCTTTGCTTCTCTCTCTTGCTCCACTCTACTATCTATAGCCTCTGCCCCCTCTTTTATTCTATTGCCAAATATGTTTTTGCAATAATGGGATATTCTTCTATCTTCCATATTTGTTCCTCCTCTACACTGTGAACGACCTTCCTCTTTCCCTTATCTTGTATCGAGTTGTTGTCTTTTGCAACTGTTTTCGTATGTGGAGTAGCCTTTGAGGTCCCAGCTATATTGATCGATTCGCGGGGTTTGGAGGAGTTATATAAATTATTCCGTGGTTCCTCCTGTTAGACTCCTATACTAATAGGTGTCATTTTTCATGATTGTCTTGATTGAACTATGGAATATGTTCAAACCTTTTTCTTGAGCAAAGGTGTTCCATATTCTTGAAAAACCAAAAAATCAAAAAATTTAAAAAATGTAAAGAGGGTATACCCTAAAAGAAAAATCAAAGGGTAAGAAAAATAAATTGGTTAAGAAAATGAAAGAAATGAACCCCAAGCAAAAAATAGACCAAGGAAAGTGTGCAAATCCAAATGCCACTACTATTTCATTTTTGTAATAAAGCAATTGTGTGCAGCTTTGCCACAATTCATGAATAAGTCAAACTGTTTAAACTTGGCTTAGTCATATTTCAATTTCATGTTGTAGATTAGAGAAGAAAATATTCAGGGCCAAATGTCAGCTTAATTCCTCACAGACATAGCTAGGTAGAGTGAATAAAAGGTGCTTCAACAGCTTTAACTTAGCCCTTGACGTGCTGGGATAAGATTTAGAGAGATTTGTTGCAAAAGAAAAGTATTGAAAAGGTTTGCAAGTCTAAACAATTCTAATAAAGAAGAGAAAATGTAGAAAAGCATAGATAGGGTAGGTAGATGGTGCTACAAAGTGTTATCTGATGAATGGTGCTGCTACATGTTGGTTAATCATTTACTTTCATCACAAGTACTAAAGCAGGAAATACACTGGAAAATCACAGCAAGCAAAGTCAAATTCATTAATCTCCCTCATCATTTTTCCCCCTCAAGAGTTTTACTAATTTCCCCAAAAGTACTAAGGTAATTTGAGATCAAAGGGGCTCAAGGCATTTCCTTGACTTCTGGAGGGACCGGACCCTCGGCCTAATGATCAAAAATACCTAAGCACTTGAAATAATTCATCATTGTTATCTTCCATCTTTAACTTTTTCCTAAGTAAAATCCTATTTTACTTAGGAAACTGATGCAAAATTCCATAAAAATTCCTCAAAATAACTTGTTATTCTAAGTTTAAGTGTTGAAGATAAAATGTTGCAATTTACTTCACAAGTTATCACTTTCTTAGATGTACAAAGACGTTTTGATTTTCCTTGTCCTTTACCATATTAACATTTAATTCTACTATATTAAATCCCTAGTGAAATCCCTTTTCCTAAGTATATAACTCCCTTTTCTAATAAATATCCCCAAAACCCTTTATTATAATGTTTTACCAAAGTATATATTCCCGCACATTGAAAATAAAACCCCGCTTTATAAACCCTTTGGTGAAATATATCTTTATACCATTAATCCCCGCCCTATGGTGAATTAGTTATGTATTGATTAATTTACCATATAATAAAAATATATATAAAAAAGCGTTAGACATGCAATATGTGTGTTTAACACCAAAAACACGGATAAAAACTCATCGGAGTCTTGCGCCACCGTGGATTGTCCACATGACATTCCACCTAACCAAACCCCGCCGCAAACCGTTTCTTACACACTCGGGATTAATTAGTCATCAGGACTAATTAATAGCCTTTTTCCGCCTATCAGACGCCCCCCAGGGAGATTAATAACGTTAATAGTATTTAAAACCCTGTCGGGCCCGCGCAATAACTATTCCATTATATTTCCATTTCTTCGACCATCGGATCGCTCCTCCGCAGATCGACGCTCCACGTCAATCCCGCTGCCCATCCTTGGTAAGAACTTTAACCAGCGGGGAAATAGTGGTATCGAAACAGTTCATCATCCACGTGTCACACATCCAACGAAATCGCTGCCGATTCGTTTAAAACAGCTTTTGCACAAAAGCGGTGCGGGCTTACCGCTTACCGCCTACCGCATACCGCCGGCCCCACTCCCTTACGTCACCCCGTACGTCAAATGACGTCATCACCTCGAAAACGACAAAAACCCCTTTTGACTTGTTTTTAAGCCATTTTCGCGTTTTTTTCAGTTATTTTAGTTTCTGAAAGAGACCGAGCTCCCGCTGCAATTTTCAAATTTCACTGCAAATACACCAATTTACTCCAAGATTCCGCTGCGCCCGTGCTGAAGAACAGTTCCTCCATTGCCTGTTACCTATTAGAAAACCAGTTTCCGTCTAAAAACAGGTATTTATCCTTTACGCCCCGACTGCACGTAAAACTCAGTTTCCTTTGTTTTTCCGCTGAAAAAGTGGTTAAAAATCATCACTGAGTCCTCCCTGGAGATTTTAAATCGTGAAATTGTTTCGAATCATGAAATTGTTCCAATTTTCCATTTCATGAATCTCGCCTGCCCATGAAGAACTAAAACCTCATTTTAACCACAAGAACTAAAATGGAGTGTCCTGCATTTTAATATCACTCTATCGAATGTCCTCACCGTGAATTGGATTTGTTTAACTTCGATAGATGAGGATTTCCAAATTAAAGACCTGCGTTTTGATGAAAGTCCCCTATTGAGCTATTGTCGCTGCAGAGACGAATACTCAAAGGGGCAAGATCTTATAGGGTTGTGGGAATCCAATCTCCCAAGGTATCTCATCCCCTCAGTCATTATTTTCCCAGAAATTGTCCACTATTGCCATTCTAACTATGATCCAACTAAAGAGTAAGACTTCTACAACTTAATGTTCTTCCAATTACCAAATGGTCACAAAGAAAGAACAATCAAATATATCGTGATTAAAGACATCAAAGGTTAAAGTGTATCAGGTAAAAGTCAGAGTGAAAGTTAAAATGAAGTTACAGAGCAGTCAAAGGTAAAACAGTAAAAGTAATTACAGAGGCAGTAAAATGGTAAAAAGAGATGAAAATACTTTCACCAATATTGAAGTTTATCTAAAGTGAAAGTAAAACAGTCAAAGGAACAAAAAAGTGAAAAGATGAAAAATACAACAAGAAGGAACATTTTTGCAGAAATTGCAGATTTTAGTCATAGTTTTGCAGAAACTATTGTGATCAATAAAAGATGAAATTTACAAAACTGAAGGAGGTTTATGTTCTTAAGAGGACCATCTACAAAAACCTCTCTCACTTTTCTAACAGCTATTATGGTTTCGGAAATATTAAACAAAGTTGGAAAGCACTTTTTGCAGAAAATTACAGTCAAGTCATCATTTTGCAGAGAATATTGTGGCCAATTAGAAATACATTTTACAAAACTGAAGGAGGTTTTTGTTCCTAAGAGACCCATCCACAAAAACCTATCTCAGTTTTTTCACAGTAGTTTTATAATGAGAGATACATGCGCATCTTTACAGGCCATTTTTCAGACTCTGTAAAACTCTGTTTTACACATATTTTTTACAGAGAATATTATGCACAGCTGGAGAGGAATTTTAGGAAAGTGAAAGAGGTTTATTTCACCAACATATTTATCCACAATAACCTCTTTCACTTTTTACATATCTATTACGGATTGAGAAATACGAAGATATCATTGGACCCCAAGTTTGCAGAATTGTTGGAGCAGATTGCACAAAGAAAGGAAGCAGTTAGTGACTTGGATGCCTCATCATCAAACAAGATTTGGATCAAATTCGAATTCTCCTCTTTGTCATCACTTATCCATCAAAAATAGTGCCAAATAGTTTGAGTGTCCTTTACTTTAGTTCTATTTATGTAAATAGTTGGAGAGATTTGTGAACCAATTTTGATATTTGTTTCAAGATATTTTAGTTTAGAATTTGTATAAATACTCCACTCTTGGAAGCATTTGGTGGATTCTATTACTCTGTTGTAACATTGAGATTTTCGGAATAAAAGCTTTTGGAGAAATTTACTTGTGGCTTGCTGGATGACGTTTTGAAGCACTGGGATTCTATTATATTATTCACAAGTGATCAGCTCAATAAGTTTTAAACCTTGTGCTTAAATTTATATTAGTTTATGCTATCATCATATCTGCTTTTCGAATAGTTTGCTAAAGGATTGAATAATTTGGTTACCCACTGCTTTTAAATGATTATTCTTTATGTTTTCTAATGATTAGTTATAAGTATGAATTTTTAATCGTCTACAGCCAAGGAATTACATTGTTGATTGCTATAATAAAGAATCCTTTATTGCTCTTTGGTTGTAGTCAATTCACTTCTTTCCTTTGAACATGGTGAAAGATTCTTAGTTGCCTTTCATCCCTTCAAGATCATCCCACCCACTTTAAATTTTAAAGGTTGTTCTCTGTCTAGCTATCTTGCCCTGTAATACCATCTTGTGCGTAGAATAGAAGTCCAGTAAAGCCATCCTTTGACTCCATAGCCCAATGGACTGAAAGCTCTCAGCCTTGCCCTTAGTTTGCGGATTCCACCATTTTCTCAAAACAAACTTTGAATCTATAACTAGCCTAAAACCTTAAAAGAACAAAGATAAATCATAAAGAGAGAGCCCTCTCTGGATGCAGATTGGCTAGATTCTGCATCTAAAAGGTTGGTTTGTGGTTACCTCGGGTATACTTTCCTCTTACACAACTTCTAGGAAAACCTGAGTGGTAACATAGTGGCGACCATACTGGGGATCTGAATCATTTTTATTTGTTAATATTGTTCATTTATAAGCTATAGACAGAGTCTGAAGATCAGCCAGGAAGCCTTTGAAATTGCTTTTGCATTGCAATTGCAAGAGTAAATAAATGCTGCTTCAGTCTATCTCTGAGTTAGCTTATATACTGAACCTTAGTTTCAAAATATTTAATCAGACTCTCTAGTTTAATAAATCTTTTGAGAAAATTTTAATTAAAAATCTTAAATTTCTTAAAGAAATCATAGAAGTTGTTTTGAAAATTCACAAAAAATAAAATAATCATAAAATATTCAAAATTTGGTTTCCTGAAGAACTAAATTTTTCTTCAGAATTGTTTTACAGGTTTATATCTGATCTATGATGGTGGACAGGGATCAGACACACAAAGGTTAAAATCATCCACCTGGCGACTCCAAAATCAATTTCACTACTAAGACTCCACTGGAGGAATGAACCTCAAAGAACAATATGGAAAGATCAGGCTTTCAACTTGGATTGTTATCCAAGACATTATGTTCTTTCTAAATTGATAGAGTTTTCCAATGTATATTGTATTTTAGAGAAGATCTTAGAGTAGTTTTTAATTTATCTCTTTTGAAAATTGTAAATATAAAATCTCCATGCATATTTGAGCATCATTCTTCTGACTCTTTTGATATCATTTTCCAATCAAGACACTGTTGATCAGAGGTCTACAACTTCAAATTTCAGAGCAATTCCACAACCAAATAATCCATATTCCAAAGCATTAATAGTGATACTGGATGACAGGGTTTGTGGAAAATCTTTCATTTGATGAAATTTTAAATGAATTCAGGGATGAGTTATCAAAACTTCAGTTTGATGAGGATTTTCTAAGAGATTTCTTTCTTCTTTTTAAATCAAGAAAATGTTCTCCTCAAGTTAAAAAATGGCTTCTTGATATAATTTGCGAAAATTATGAAAATGAAATCAAACTTTTGCATTTTCAAATTGAGTCATACAATTTCCGAAATCCTAAAGAATTCTTTGAAAATCTTCCTTCTCCAAAGCAAGATGAAATTGTACTATCTTTTGACTTGCATATTGAAGATGATTATTCTTTCAAACACAAGACTGAAGAAATAAGTTCATGGTCTAATATTCATAATTCAATTGAACAATTAGTCGTTGAAGGCCTAGAAGTAAATAACATACATCATGCTTTTAATGATCCTATAGCAAATTATATGGAGAATATTTTTACCTCAAATCTGGAAACATGTTTTATCTATGAGGATCAAATACATCAAAAGTGGCCTTTACACATCGTATCATTTATTATAAAGGCACATGATCATAACATACTTCCGATTTTGATCACAAGCAATCAAGTTATCCATTTATTTTTACAGCTACTTGATTGGCTTCATTGGCATTTTTGTATTACCTGATTCAATAAGACTTTTAGTAGATTAGAATAGGTAAATGAGTGCCAATAAGCTCAGAATTTTGAGCAATTTTTTTTTAGTGTTTCAATTTTCAGCTAGTTTTTCATTAAGTTGGTTTGAAATTTTTTGTGTGTTGTTTTAGATCAGATTTCAGGTTGCAGAAAAAGGACTATATTCAATTCAAGATTTTCAACCACAGCAAATGCATGTTTGGGATTGGAACAAGGCAGAAGATTTCCAACTGGGAAACAAAGTTTTAAGTTTTGAATGGATGGTGAATTGCTAAAGTTGAAGCCCGAAGTGAAGGCCCTAAGCTTCAGAAGTTGCACTATCATATGTACAATAAAGCTACCAGAAGAAGGAGATTACATAGTTCAGTTTGAAGACATGTTGAGGCATCTGACCTGCTGTTCTTGACTTTCCACAAGGAAAAGCCATCCCCAAGTGGAGCCAGTGTTAGCCTCCTATACCAATAGGTTTCATCTTTCATGATTGTCTTGATTGAATTATGGAATATGTTCAAACCTTCTTTCTTGAGCAAAGGTGTTCCATATTCTTAAAAAAAAAACCAAAAAATCAAAAAAGTTAAAAAATGTAAAGAGGGTATACCCTAAAAGAAAGATCAAAGGGTAAAAAGAATAAAATGGTCAAAAAAGAGAAAGAAATGAACCCCAAGAAAAATAGACCAAGGAAAGTGTGCAAATCCAAATGCCACTACTATTTCATTTTTGTAATAAAGCAATTGTGTGCAGCTTGTCAAACCTTTGCCACAATTCATGAATAAGTCAAACTGTTTAAACCTGGCTTACTCATATTTCAATTTCATGTTGTAGATTAGAGAATAAATATCTGACCAAACAGTTTAATCTTGGCAGATAAGTAGATAGGTAGAGTTAATAAGAGGTGCTCAACAGTTTAATCTGAGCCCTTGGATGTAATAAGGGTAGAATTAGATAGATTTGCCTTGTAAAAAGAAAAGATTGAAAAAGGGTTTGCAAGTCTAAATGCACCCTAATAAAGAAGAGAAAATGGTAGTGTTAAGTAGATAGGGTAGGTAGATGGTGCTGCAAAGTGTTATCTGATGAATGGTGCTGCTACATGTTGGTTAATCATTTACTTTCATCAAAAGTACTAAGGCAGGAAATACACTGGAAAATCACAGCAAGCAAAAGTCAAATTCATTAACCTCCCTCATCATTTTCCCCCTCAAGAGTTTTACTAATTTCCCCCCAAAATTACTAAGGTATTTGGAGATCAAAAGGGCTCAAGGCATTTCCTTGACTTCTGGAGGGACCGGACCCTCGACCTAATGATCAAAAAGACCTAAGCACTTGAGATAATTCATCATTGTTATCTTCCATCTTTAACTTTTTCCTAAGTAAAATCCTATTTTACTTAGGAAAGTGATGCAAAATTCCATAAAAATTCCTCAAAATAACTTGTTATTCTAAGTTTAATTGTTGAAGACAAAATGTTGCAATTTACTTCACAAGTTATCACTTTCTTAGATGTACAAAAATGTTTTGATTTTCCTTGTCCTTTACCATATTAACATTTAACTCTATTATATTAAATCCCTAGTGAAATACCCTTTCCTAAGTATATAACTCCCTTTTTTATAAATAACCCAAAAACCCCCTTAGTATAAAGTTTAACCAAAGTGTTTTATATCCCCGCGCATATAAAATAAAACCCATTATATACCCTTTGGTTAAATATACCTTTATAATATAAATCCCGCCCCTATGGTGAATTAATTGGATTAATTCATTCATCATATAATAAAAAATATATATATAAAAACTTTAGACATACAATATGTATGTTTAATACCAAAACATATCAATAAAACTTTGCGAAAGTCTTGCGCCACCGTGGTCCGTCCACGTGGCATTCCACCTAGCCAACTCCGCCGCAACCCCTTTTCTTTTGCATACAGGATTAATTAAATCGCCTGGACTAATTAATAACTATTTCCGCCAGTTAAAAATCCCCCGGAGCGATTAAGAACATTTAAAAGTGTTTTAAAGTACGACGGGGCCCACGCGAAACATCCGCCCATCTTCCCATCGCCCCAACCGTTGGATCAGCCTCCCGCAGATCAACGGCCAGCGTTGATTCCGCTGCCCATCCCTTTTCAGCAATTTAACCAGCGGGGGATGGGTGGTTTCTGAATAGTCAACCATCCACGTGGCGATTATCCTATGGAATCGCTGCCCCTCCGATAAAAACCACCCTCGACCAAAAGCGGTGCGGGGACTTCCCGCTTACCACTTACCGCCCGACTCTGCACACGTCATCCCGTACTACCATGACGTCACACCTCGAAAAAACAAAAAACCCTTTTAACTTGTAAATAAGCCATTTTTCACGTTTTTCCTGTTATTTTCGTTATTCTGAAAACGACAGAGCTCCCGCTGCGATTTTCAAATTTTCATTGTAATTGATCATTTTACTCCAAGATTCTACTGCGCCCGTGCTGAAGAACAGTTCCTCCATTGCCTGTTACCTGTTAGAAAACCAGTTTCCGTCTAAAAACAGGTATTTATCCTTTACGCCCCGACTGCAAGTAAAACTCAATTTCCTTTGTTTTTTCGCTGAAAAAGTGGTTAAAAATCATCACTGAGTCCTCCCTGGAGATTTTAAACCTGTGAAATTGCTCCCCGAACCTGCAAATTGTTCCAATTTCCTTCATTTCAAGAATCCCGCCCGTCCCGTGAAGAAAACCAAAAACCTCCATTTTGAATCCACAAGAACCAAAATGGAGGTCCCGGCAGCTCTTAATATCACTCCATTGAATGCTCCTCACCGTGAATTGGACTATTTACCTTTGATAGATGAAGATTTCCAAATTAAAGACCTGCGTTTTGATGAAAGTCCCCTATTGAGCTATTGTCGCTGCAGAGACGAATACTCAAAGGGGCAAGATCTTATAGGGTTGTGGGAATCCAATCTCCCAAGGTATCTCATCCCCTCAGTCCTTATTTTCCCAGAAATTATCCACTGCTATCATGCCAATTATGATCCAAATCAGAAAGCAGTTTTATCCCCAAGTCAAAGCGTATCAAAATCAAAGAGTATCAATGGATAAAGTGTATCAGGTAAAAGTCAGAGTGAAAAGTCAAAACAAAGTTACAGAGCAGTCAAAGGTAAACAGTAAAAATGAAGTTACAGAGCAGTCAAAGGTAAACAGTAAAAATGAAGTTACAGAGGTAGTAAAATGGTAAAAATAAATGAAAGTACTTTCACCAAAATTGAATTTTGTCTAAAGTGAAAGTAAAACAGTCAAAAGAGCAAGAAAGTAAAAAGATGAAAAAACATAACAAGAAGGAACAATTTTGCAGAAATTACATGTTTTAGTCATTATTTTGCAGAAAATATTGTGACCAATACAAGATGAATTTTGCAAAACTGAAGGAGGTTTATGTTCTTAAGAGTACCATCTACAAAAACCTCTCTCACTTTCCTAACAGCTATTATGGTTTTGGAAATATTAAACAATGTTGAAAAGCACTTTTTGCAGAAAATTACAGTCAAGTCATCATTTTGCAGAGATTATTGTGGCCAATTAGAAATACATTTCACAAAACTGAAGGAGGTTTTTGTTCCTAAGAGACCCATCTACAAAAACCTATCTCAGTTTTTGCACAGTGGTTTTATAATGAGAGATACATGCGCATATTTACAGGCCATTTTTCAGACTCTGTAAAACTCTGTTTTACATATATTTTTTACAGAGAATATTATGCACAGCTGGAGAGGAATTTTAGGAAAGTGAAAGAGGTTTATCTCACCAACATATTTATCCACAATAACCTCTTTCACTTTTTACATATCTATTACGGATTGAGAAATACGAAGATATCATTGGACCCTAAGTTTGCAGAATTGTTGGAGCAGATTGCACAAAGAAAGGAAGCAGTTAGTGACTTGGATGCCTCATCATCAACTAAGATTTGGATCAAATTCGAATTCTCCTCTTTGTCATCACCTATCCATAAAAAATAGTGCCAAATAGTTTGAGTGTCCTTTACTTTAGTTCTATTTATGTAACATAGTTAGAGAGATTTGTGAACCAATTTTGATATTTTTTCAAGATATTTTAGTTTAGAATTTGTATAAATACTCCACTCTTGGAAGAATTTGGGGGTGGATTCTATTACTCTGCTGTAACACTAAGATTTTCGGAATAAAAACTTTTGGAGAGATTTACTTGTGGCTTACTGGATGACGATTTGAAGCACTGGACTTGTTGCAGGATTCATGTGTTGGAATACAGTTCAATAAGTGTTTCTACCCTTTGTCTGAAATTTTATATTAGTTTATAATACCATCATATCCATTTCTGAATAATTTACATAAAGGATTGAAACATAATTTGCTTAATTGTACTCTGTTTTCAAATGTGATTGTTCCTAAATGTTTTCTTCTAAATTAGCTATAAGCATGAATTCTTAAATGCTCCTGCTTCGCTAATTTAAACATTGTTTGATTACTATAACACGGAATTCTTCATTGCTCTTTGTTTGTAGTCATTTCACTTCTTTCTTTTGAACATGGTGAAAGATTCTTAATTGCCTTTCATCCCTTCAAGATCATCCCACCCACTTTAAATTTTAAGGATTGTTCTCTGTCTAGCTATCTTGCCCCGTAATACCATCTTGTGTTTAGAAAAGAAATCCAGTAAAGCCATCATTAGACTCCATAGCCCAATGGACTGAAAGCCCTCAACCTTGCCCTTAGTTTGTGGATTCCACCATTTTCCCAAAACAAACTTTGAATCTATAACTAGCCTAAACTCATTCAAAAACAAAGATAAATCATAAAGAGAGAGCTTCGGGATGCAATATCAGTTAGATTCTCATGATCTAAAAGGTTGGTTTGTGGTTACCTTGGGTATACTTTCCTCTTACACAACTTCAAGGAAAACTCGAGTGATAACAATGTGGCTTGGTTCCTCTCATGTATGCCGTATGTGACTTATATATGGAATTTAATTAGAAAAAATTAGTTTAGAGTGTTTAAACAGATCTCCCAAAAACTTGACTAGCTAAAAAGCACCCAAAGAGGAAGGCTGCAGCAAAATGCAAGCAATGCTTCAGGAATTGCGCAGTTTTAGAAGATGTTCAGAGGAGATCAGAAAGGAGACTTATATTTCAGTCTTACAGTATAAAATAAAAATTATGATAAAGCCCTTTCATTATACAGTAGAATGCATGAGCCAATACAACAATAAATACTCAGAAAAGAGAGCAGGGACACAAGTATATTTGCAGAAATGCTTCAACAACGTTATTTTTGAGGAGGTTCAGTAGTTGGAAACTAAAACTCAGATATAGGATAGATATATGGATAAAACATCAGATCTATATTAGATATATAAAATATATATTTTTCTCTTCAAGATCCACTTGGAATTTTGTCAAAAGCATGCATGAATAAGCGTAGATCTGAGAAACAAGATGCAGATCTGGAAACTGCTGCAGTAAATTTATGAATATAAAATTTCATTACAATGGATCAGATCTGAATAGAACATGGTTCAGAAAGCTAATCCATGGATCACCTAGTGGAAGGCAAACCCCAACACTAAGGATCTCTGATCTAAACTATGAGCAAAACACCATAAAGAGATCTACAATAAAATAATGCAGTCTTCCAACATAGATAGCACTGTGAATAAAATTTCATAGATAGACACTGTAGAAGTACAGGTCTGAAGCATAAATAAATGATACACTCTTCCAGGAGGTCAAAGGACCCACTCCATGGAGAGAGGCTCTCAAGATACACTAAATCTCTGCAGATCTAGATCACCACTTGCTGCAGCTTGCAGAGACATCAAAACCCTCAATGGATTAGCGCTGCCAATGTAAGTAGGAGCTTGGACTCAAGCCTAATAGTGGTTCAATTCAACAAACTTTCCTCCTTGAATCATCAAAGGAAGAGGTGAAACTCCTGCATAGGAATTCCAGATACAATCCTCCACTCAACAGCAGAGAATGGTATTTGTCTAAGCAGACAAATACTCCGAAATATGATCTATCAACAACCTTCTCTTGCTGCACTCATTTTCATTTTATAAGATGAGAAAGCTCTTGCAAACCCTAAACCATCTCGATAAGTTAGCCCTTTTCACATTAGAGCATCCCTTCTTGAACTGCACTGTCCATTTTGGAGATGCAATGAACCTAGACAACGCTGTTGATTTGGTCAAGGTTGACCCAGTCTTTAGCTCAAACCTCTTTCACACTTGCAAGTGATTATTTACATATCCCTGATTTGTCTTTGTTCAGATGGGCATTGATTTATTCAGAATTTTTAGGAGTTTTACATTTCCTCCTTTATTCATGAAGCAGAAATTAAAAACAAAATTGAATGTTCCTTTTAGCTAAGGCTAAGTAGGAACATTACAGTTGCATCCTCCAGAAATACACACTCCAACATGAGGCAACAAAATGTAGACGTTGAAGATAAACAACTCGAACAACTGAAATCAGAATCGATGGTGCAATAATGCATACAAAAATAATAAATCTTAGATCTTATTCTGAAGTTGATGTGCAGTAAAACCCTTGAACTTGGATTTTTCGGTAATTTGGATAGTAAACCCTTAGGCTGGAAAGATCACCAACTCTGATACCACTGTAATATCCCAAATGGAATATTTTATGAATTGTTTCAGAAATTATTCAACCATAAAATCACCAGAAGATTTCTATGTAAAATAAGTTCAGAAATTTAAGTCGTTAACATTATAAACAATTTGCATAACATCAACCACAATATTTACAGCAAAAACATAAATATACTTTGCAACTGAATAATAGAGAATATAAGTATGCAGAAGATCTCAACCTTATTTTATTAATATAAATTGTTAGTACAAAAACTAGAAATGGCTGATATAATGGCCCAAATAGATCTACAACAATTCCGCAACTAGCCTTCGAAACAAACTGGAAATAAACTGCAACCTGTGAATCCTGAATGGATCCACCAAGGGAAGAGATGGGTGCTTTCCCACTCTCACTAAATCACCCGAGGGTTTCTGTCCCAGGGCTACTGCTAAAGTAGAGAATCAAGTTCTCAAACCTCTCATACAAACAATGATCCAATCCAAGATATCTCCAAATGACCTTCACTTCTCCTTTTATAGATATGATGGATAGATCTCCAATCCTCTAGAAGCATCTTATTTTATTATTTTATTATTATTCTAGAAGATCCATCATTGACTCTATCAAAGTGAATATAATTTAATTACATTTCACTTAAGTCACTTTTGGTCCATTTTCCTCTAAATATTATTTTTCCTTTAATTAAATGACTAATTAAAGTCATTTTTAATTAAGGAAAATAGTATATCGTCCATAATACTAGCTCTGGCCACTGTAATTCAATTCTCAGCATCACATCCTAAAGATCTCCTCATTCTGGTTCTAATGAGCTATTACATTAAGGTGTTCTATCATGTATTCCTGCTGGAATGCCACCTTGAACATAATTAATTGAGTTAAGCCCAAAATTAACTCATTTTTCTGAAAGTTATCAGGATGTGCTGGAACTAGAGGAAAATTGTACGGATGATGGAATATATCAAGCGAATTCCATCGGTCCTCATGGAAAGTCCTCAAAACTCCTCTAAAAATCCCTTGGGCCCGTTGATGACACTAACTTGTATCTGTGGCATGTCTGCTTCCAACTCTGGAAGTCCATCCTAACCCTGTCATAGGTGATACCAAAAAAAGGAATATTACATACATTTTGGTAGAAATTTTTGTGTTTGAAGTGAACATACTCATACCCTCATGTAGCTAGTATTCATTGAATTGAAAATAAAAACTTACATATAGTTGCATTAGGGTTGCTAACAAGATTTTATCACACCTTCTAAGTTTCATGCCACATCCCAACTATGTATAAAAAACCATTTAAAATCAATCAGATAATAAAATAAACTATATTTATCTTTTCTTTTCATTGGTAGTACACTAACATTAGCTTAAGCTAGGGTATTGAAGATAGCTTTGTGATTCAACTGCTCCAAGATCACACAATCAACTTAGTAGCTTGCGATAGGAAGATAAATATAATTGTAGTAGTATAGTATGGGAATGTTAATCCCTATATTAATAGTGTTGTCCCTTATTATGTTAGTGTAGCCCCCCTTATTGTTATTGTTTTACCCCAGTAACCCCCATATTGTTATTATTGTGCGCTTACTTTATTATTGTTAGGTCGGCTAGGATTACATTGTGGCCCCACTAGGATTATATTGTGGCCCCATGGACTCCTATATATAGAAGGAGGTTTTGGTCATTTGTATCATCCAAGAATTGTTCATTCATGTAATGTATTCGAGGTTTCCCCCTCAAAGTGGCTTATTTCTAAGGCGTTGATATGTCTTTTCTTCTCTTTTTGGAGCTGGTTTCACAACATTTGGTATCAGAGATTTAGATTCTAGGGTTTCGTTGCTCCAAACAGGTCATCGTGGAATTTTCGCTATAAATTTTTGTCTATGAAGGTTTAGAAGCTGAAATTTTTAGAGTATGAAGTTGAAATCCTGAGGAACATCTTCGCAAAATTTCAGAGCTTGGTTCGCAATATTTTCGGAGATATGGTCTGTGGAATGTAGGGATTTTTCAGGCTTCTGAATTTCATCTCAAAGAGGTGATCATGGGAAAATATTCATAGCTCTCTCTCTAAGAATTGGATTGGAATGCCATAAAAAGTGGCTGTAAGTACACCGACTGTAGTTTCCTGTCAATAAATTTCAGAGCTGAAGGAGGAAACAGTGACACGTGGCAAGTCATAGAAGTTCGCTCTACTGAACCAGTCCATAATTAGGTCATCGTAGGAGATTGGGCACAACTTTGTCTTAAAGAATCCAAATTAGTTCAGACCCATGGCATTCTAAAGTGAATTTAGAGGGATACCTCAGTGCCAAATTTCAGATATTTAATATCTGAAATCATAAAGTTAATTCAGTTTCAATATCGAGCTCCTCAAAATCAAGAAAAAGGTGTGTATTTGGTTTTTAAAATTGCATAACGTTTGTTTGAAAAAGAAGTTTGAAGTGATTCCAAGGGAATATTTTATAATTTTTATCATATTTGGTTCTATAATGCCTCCAAAAAATAATTCCATACCCATTAAGCCCTCAAAAATCTATACTATGACGCATGAAGAGGAATAATTGCAGTATGAGATATCAAAATTACGGTACCAAGTGCAACAAATTTCGATCTTACGAAGAGCAACCGAAGATGACATAGATGGTTTAAAAGCATAAATGAAGGCTAAGTTGGATGGTTTGAAGGATCAAATAATAGCTAATATGGATGATAAATTAGTGGAAGATCACATCGAGCATCAACAACAAGTTCTCCAACTCTCAAAGGATAACCTAACTTTGGTGCAGAATCTAATGAAACAAAAGGAAGATCAACATCACATCGAAAGAAGTTCTAAAGCAGTCACATAAACAAGAAATCGACAAGTACGATCAATTTCATAGTATCTCAACAAGTGGAAGAACTTTCATGTAGAAGATTCCACATGGGAGGATGAGAATTTTATACAGAAGCATCAAGAAATAATCAAGCGTTGAGGACAACACTTGTTTGAAGGAGAGGGGCATGTTAAGTCCCTATATTAATAGTGTAGCCCCTTATTATGTTAGTTTATCCCCCCTTATTGTTATTATTGTACCCCTGTAACCCCCATATTGTTATTATTGTGCCCTTAAATTATTATCATAGCTGTTAGATTATATTTCTGTGTTCTACTTAGATTTTTATATCAGGCCCCATGGACTCCTATATATAGAAGGAGGTTTTGGTCATTTGTATCATCCAAGAATTTTTCATTCATGTAATGTATTGGAGGTTTCCCCCTCGAAGTGGCTTCTTTCTAAGGTGTTGATATCTCTTTTATTCTCTTTTTGGAGCTGGTTTCACAATAGGGAAGCCCTTCTAACACAAGGGTCAATCACAAGGTCACACTTGAGTTGGGTGAGGTGACATACTCCGTTTTTCTTAGTTTCGGCAGCACAAGTTTCATAATTTTCACGTATTAAAAATGGTTTTATTAGCATTTTTTTGTAGCACTTGTTCGCCACTTGGGAGGAAACTCTCAAGGGGGTTTCATACCTATCTATCCTTCCCTTGCGTGTGAATTTAGCTGACAACTATCCCCCAAGACATCTTATTGTTACTGGTGACCTTAGTGACCATTCCTTTTAGGGCTCGTACTCCAGTGCAAGGTCAGGCTTATCTTCCCTGTGCCTTGGATGGATATTAGTCATACTCTCTTAGTCCTCTCGAGGGGTTCCCCATGGCTAATAAGAGAACTTGGACTGAATTTTCAACTAAAAGGGATGGGAAGTGGGTCACTAGTATAATTTTGCCACTTCCAACTTCTTTTTATTTGGTTTTTGTGTGACTACCTCTTAGGAATTTTCTAGTGCGTGATGTTTGGTCTGAGTCAATAGTTTTGCCTTAAGGTTGATTATACTAACTTAATTTGGTTAATTTTCATTTATTCACCTTGGCTAAATAAAGTTTCTATCAATCACATCATATTCATGGTTTTCCTCCTGAACAAGGTGGACTTGTCACTCCTGCTCAGAGAATTCCTTTCGGTGGTCAAAGCTTAGACCATCCCATAGTTGTGGAATCTATACCTGTCCTCCTAGTAGTGATATGGATTGAAACATTGGTATATGATTCAAATTCTCCTGCTAATCCACCTTTTACCAATATTTTAGGACCTGAGTTACTGTGGATGAAACCTAACAGTTCTACTCCCTCCTACACATACATTCCTATCTTACCTATGGAGGAGGTTAGTTCCTCATCACACTCTACATCTGTAATTTCTGCTACCATGTCATCATTGCCACCATTGAGTGTGGTAGGACCTACACGTCTGTCAACAACTGTCACATCTTCTTAGGGAATAGCACTAGTCTCGTCTATGATTCTTATCCCTCAGATAGGCATGGTCACTTTTGGAAATGTGTGGGGAGGTCATTCGTTACTCCTAGCTAACCTAGGGGAAATGTTGCTTCAAATATGTCTCAAGCCTGGTATAGTTCTTTGTTTGGAGGGACGCCAGCCTCTAGTACTTTTCCTAGAGCGAATAGTTTACTCGGGGGCAACCCCATCATTAGCACTGTCACTTCCATGAGTTACCATCCTTATGTTGGTTCCATGGAACAAGATGGTCCATCCTTCTCTACCAGGTATAATCCTGTTATCAGTCATTCTTTTGGGAGTCCTGTGTTCTCTAGGGGCATTTACCTTGGGGAAAACTCCTTTCACCAGTCATGTTGGCCCACATCCATTATATGATGGGATAAAGCCTTACCAGATTCAAAAACCTTTACAACATAATCCTTAGATTGTGGGACCTCACAATTGGTCTGAAATCTCTCCTGACTATCACTCATTTAGGTAGCTCAATAATCCATTTTTTATTCTCTTGGTTTACTGAATTTAGAAAATTTCACAAAAGACCCCATCCAAAATGATCCTAGGTGGCCACCTATTCCTACTAAGTTACTTTCCTATTTCCTGAAGTTTGAAGGGAATATAGGAGAGAATCCATCCACCCATATTACCACTTATCATTTTTGGTGCTCGTAAAATTCCTTAGTGGATTATTCGATCAAATTACTCTTGTTCCAATGTACCTTGATTGGATATGCTACCAAATGGTACATTAAATTGGATACAAAATCTTACAATGATTTCACATCCTTAGCCCAAACCTTTTTGATGCACTTCTAGCTACCCACGAGGTATAACATCAATTCCGACCTTTTGTCTAACTTTAAACAAGACGATGCCACTTTGATTTTTGATCATATCCGTGAGTGGAAACATCGCAAGAGGTTGGTTATAACAAAAATTCTTGATGAAATATTACAAAAATGGTTCATTCAAATGTTACAACCCAAATTTCTAAAGATGTATCTATGTTTAGAGTTGTTACTAAGGAGAAATACATCTTAACAGCCCAAAAACTGGAGTTGATTTATTCCTAGTCGGACATGCTTTATGAAGTACTCTTGAATGCTCCATCACCTTCCATTGACCCACCTAAACCTTCTCTCAGCCCACACACTGATAGTGTGATTGGGTATGTTTTTGATTCTGTGAGTGAACTTACTACCCAACTTGGGCAATTGATTGTTACATTTTAAGCCCCAAAAATTGTGCTTGTCTCTACAAAATCACCTTCTTCTGATTAGTACACCGATGTTCTTACGATGAAGTACACAACAAAAAAGAACAATAAAAAAAATAGTGGGAAAAATAATAAGAATAAAAAAAAGAATCAAATTTATCAGGAGCCTGAACCCAACCAACCTAATTAGGGAGGGGGAAATTTTGGATGTCATCGTAAGATTAAGTTCCCTTGCAAGATTTTTCAAGTTGAACACTTGACTCACAAGTTCCCTTGGATGGATGAACTTCATAGGATTCTTAAACCACCACCTACTAACCAAAAACACATTGTTTTAACTCATCCATTCTCTGCACAACCTCAACAACAAATGGTTTCACAACTAACTCTACCACTGCAAGGGGGAAATGAGGGGTTGTACTTCAACCTTGATCATAATTCATCCATCCTTATGTGCCAAGAGAATTTCAATGTGACCATGTGAGCTAAATCATATAATGTTCCCAAGTTGAGTTCTTTTCCTAAGGACTCACCCACTCCACCTCCTTCCACTAGACCTCTCACGTTAGATAATCATATGGAACCTATTTATCACCAACCTAAGGGTGTCATTCGTAAGACAACAAACATCCATCCACCCAAGCTACTCAACATTATAGTATTATTGAAGATCTCACCCAAGATCCTTATGCCATGTTTTCCTTGTATGTTTTGTAAAGATGTCCTAAGCAATTAAAGGCCTTTTTGTCTGCGATTGGTGGAGTGGACCCCTCAAAATTTAACCTAATCACATTTAATGTTGATAAGGTTGTTTTTCGACTTTCCCACCACATCGCCTTTCAGATTATCGTGTGAATCTTTCACAAGAATATTCATCGCACTTTGGTGGACGAAGGCTCCTCCACTTGTGTCATGTCAGCATATCATTGGAAATCTCTCGGTTCTCTAGCACTTGATAAGTCTAATATTATTCTACAGACATTTGATGGGCATCATTTCATTCCTAAGGGGGTTCTTTCCAAGTTTTCCATTGAGCTAGGAGGAAAAACTGCCTACATCGATGTTGAAGTTGTCAATTCTCCTTTAGATCATAACTTGCTCCTTGGCCATAGTTGGTTTTCTGCTATGACTGCGGTTGTGCCTTTGGTATTTTTTATTCTTTTCTTTGCCCATGAAGGCAAGATCATTGCCATTGACCAATTGGAATATTGTGTGTTATCAACTCAACTTACCACTACTGGGAATTCAGTTCCACTTATTGGAGATAACCCTAGGAATTATGAGAGTGTTGGTGTGAGAATTTTTGAAAGCTCATCCCTTATTGGTATATTTCCTCAATTACCATTTCCTGAAATTCCTTCGTCCTCTTCTAAATATCCTAAAAATATTATCTCTTTCAACACTGATGGACCCCATAAACCTCTTGATTCTTTTGTGGTGTCATATGCTCTTATGGAAGTTGATCCAATTAGTGAGCATCCTACACCACCTTGGAATATATTAACTCCTTGGTAGTCCTATCAGTACCTCTTGATGCTTGTCAAAAACTCCATCCCAATATGGACTATGACTAGGATTTTCTTTCCACTCGGGTCTTCACTGCACCTCTTCCACATGACTCCCTTGATGATGAGTCTCCTTCTTGAAAATATATCTTGGAAATCATGGATTTACCCATTTCTCATCCTAGAGAGATTATGCAACTTGATGCCTCTAGTCTCCTTGAATTGGAAAAGGTAGATATTGGAAAACAAAATCTTGAACATCTCCTCGACCCTCCTTGTAAGTGCCACCCTTAGATCAAGTCACGTATTGGGTTTCTAATGTTGAACTTGCCAATTAATTTTCCAACTCATATCCACTTATAGATGAGTGCCTTGTACCCCCCTTATGTCTTGATCGTTCTTATGAAGGAGCTCCACTATCTCATAAGACCACTCAACTTGTATGTCCTTGGGTCATTTCTGATAACGCTATGGTTCTAGGTGTTCCTTGGTACCATAAAGCTGTAGGAATTAGGAATTTCAACTTCCTATGGCATGGCCCCATCATGGTGCGCCATATGGTACCTGCGCTCCTCTAGGAGTTCATGTATGGAAATATTTGGCCTATTCCTAGAAGTGGGCACACTTTGACGTGACATATTAGACTTTGTTGCACTTATACATATTGTACATAGGAGTGTGATGCTTTATATTTTTTTTGGTTTGGTGTGTGATGTGAGTATTTTTTATGTCTTATTTATGCCAAAAATAAAAATTATAAAATTCAAAAAATAAAAAATATATGTCATGTTGTTTCCTAATCCATGTTTATTTCTTTCACTATGTGATTTAACCATGGGTCTAGTCTTTCTAGATAGTTTTTACAAGACGTGATGACATTTCTATTGAGGTATCCATTGGACCTTAGGTGTGTGTTGGGGCCCTTGTTTTGAATTTTGAATAAAGAACAGATTTTTGGGTTGCGGATCGACACATGGAAGATGCAAGTACGGTAGGTAGCGGAGCTGCCGAGGTTGCGGAAGAACAGAAGATAGCTGATGAAGCTGAAAGATAAGTGCAAAAAAATAAGAGATATGGTAGAGAACAGACGGTGTAACTCACACACAAAAGATAGAAGACGAAAGCAATTGAAGAAGAACACAAGAGAAACTAGCAGTTGCGATTGCGAGTGAATAAATAGCCCGTCACCCAGCCAAAAGAGGAGACGCACGGATGCAGAAGGATTGAAGAGGATCGTCCGGATGCTGCAGAAGAGATCCATCCCGAGCATGACATCCCTATAGTTCCTAGGCTTCTATTATCTATCTCTTTCTGTCCTATGGGACGTCTGTAACAGAATTGTAAGCTCTTCTTGTTGAAGCGATGTAACTGTGGATCGAGCTGAAGGTTATTAATATAATTACAGGTTGTTATCTTATTATATGAGTTACATGCATGCATGATGTTTGTGGTATCTTAAAAATTTATTTTCTTAGTACCTGCAATATGTTCCGTAATGCTCTTGTGCATATGATGTTATTTACGTAAACTATTCTATGATAATCCCGAGTTGCAGATCCATCCGCCGCTATCGATCTGTTCCCCTTCTGCATGTGGTCGCAGCACGCCTTGGGTGAGACTCTCTGCTCTCTGGAGGAGGGTGAAAATGCCGGCATGGTTCTAGACTACAGTGGACTCCCTTGTTGGCCCCAATCCCTGAACTTGGGCCTTGCTTGTGAGAACTGTTTCCTCGCCAAAAAATGGTTCTGTTGCCGGGACCCTACACTGTATGAGGGGAACTAGATCATGGTATCAAGGATCTTCGAAGGAGAAATATGGAGATGGTGGGATAACCACCTGGACCAGTTTATAGCTTAGAAAGTGGAGCTAACGCATCAAAAGGAGAAGGCACTCATGGACCTCATCCTTTTCTCAGATTTATCCATTGATACCTACGAGATCCTCTCGGGAAAATTCCCTAGCGTCCTCTACAATTGGTTGCGGAGGTTGCAAACCAAGGTGACTAGGGACAAATCATAGAAGATAAACCACAAGTGGGTGCACGGGGATCTGGTGGCCCTGCATCAATTGGATACTGAGTTGACCCGCGTTGTAGATTTCTGGGTAGCGACTACTTTGGATGGGTATATTTTGGAGTTTGCCACAGAGTGCTACCAATCCTTCTCAAAGGCTGAGGCTATCTTCTATTCCAGGCTAAGAGGGAAGTTGCTTAAGGATATTCCACTGTGGATTAAGGCCTTGATGGTGGATGAAGGGCTAATGGAATTCCAGAAATCAAGCATGGAAGAGTAAACCTCCAGTTCTGGGGGAAGGGCCGAAGGGATAGATGCTATGTGAAGTGTGAAGCGGGAGAGTGAGGAATGGATGCTAAGACCACAAGGAGGTTGAGGTAGCGGTGTGCACATTGGAGGGCGCAGATCGCCGACAGGTGGCGAGAAAGGGTGATGTGGGAGTTGAAACGACGCGGGAATAATAGGAAGGATCAAGAGGAAGTGCCTAAGAAGATGGGAAATATGGACACTCAGGCGGATACCCTAGAGAGGGAAGGGACCATTGTGGAAGTGCGGTGGGTGCATGGGAGCCCAACCAGGAGAAATATGGAGACGACGTCTGATGAAAGCCCGAAGAAGGTTCTGATGGCGAATGGTACATCGTGACGCAACGGTTGTTCCAAGAATGGACGAAATTCATGTCTCCAGGTACTCCTACTTCCCAAATTTTGAACGGCAAGGATCCATACCTTCCCCTGGTACTCTATAAACCTTTAAGTAATATTTTTGTTAAGTTACAAGCATTGAGTCGTTTGCACCGCAGTTCATTGTCAGCAGCGACACACGTTAATAGCAGCGTTAATAGTAGTATTGCAATTTCTAGTGGTATTGTCATGCAACCAGGACCTGGAGGGTTTATTCTAGTCACACCTTCGCAAGTACATATGGCAGGGTCATTCACCTGATACCTAGAATTTTCTGGCCAGGGTAACGATGATGTAGAGCAACACTGGTACCTCTGTGAAGCCATATGGAGGGCTCGACAGACGCCAGACGTAGGGAAGATAATAGAATTCCAAACCACGCTGAGAGAAAGGGCATTGCAATGGTTCATCAAGTGGTCATAGGCCCACCTGAATCCAGTAATCGCGGACATCAAGCGGGATTTTGTCGAGGAATTTAAGCTCCCTCAAATAGACCAGCAGGGTCTGTCCGAACTATGGGAGATTAAGCACAAAGAGGGAGGGATTGTGTGGGAGCTGATGTGCAGGTTCAAATATGTGATCAGGAAACTCAGATACCCAATTGACCCAAACCACCAGAGGGACTGGTTCATCAAGGCTCTACTTCCCTTGACACGAACCCCCCTCACCCAACAAAAGATCGACAACTTGCAGGACTCTCTGGAGCAGGAAATGAAGATAGAGGCAATGGTGGGCTACCCTCAAGAATATCGGGGAGGGCCAGCCCCACAGGATCCTTCCCTATTGGGATTGCAACATCAAATTTCCAATCTGACTGAAAAGCTTAAGGAGATGTAGCCTATAAGACCAGCTAGGCCGAACGTTTGGTGCACTCACTGCCTGGTCGAAGGGCACGTGGCAAGTGAGTGTCCTCGGTTGCGTAGCCCGAGAGTGAGACCCTCAGTTGCGGAAATACAGGGAGTTCCACCTAGTGGGGGTGGCACACCGATGAATCCGTAGGGGGTCTATCAGCCGCAACAAACTTATGCGGTGTTCCCACATCAACCAAACTAAACCTCCACAGAGTATTGCGAAATTTTCCAGATGATGGGTCATCAACCTCGGATGTGTCCAAATTTGTAGAATTACTCCGTTGGATTGGCGCTGAGATCAGGGAGTACCCCACCCTATCCAACATTCAAGCCGTAAATACCTTCATTGCAAAGGTAGAAGACACGGTACTAGAAGGAAGCAGGATACCACTTTTGGACGTAGCACTACAGTCCACGTCAACCAGGTGGTGGAAAAATCACCGCAACACCCTGTTGCAGTGGAGTTGTGTGGTGGAGGCTTTGAGGGCGCGGTTCAAAGAAGATGAAGGCCCTCGAAGCAGGCATAGGTACCAAGGGACTTCCGACCCGAGGGACCACCTGAAAACCTATGAGGAGCAGTGGAAAATTATAGCGTACCTGGAAGAGCTGTGGGTACATTGGTTCATCCACTCCTTAGAGACCATCCCCCATGCCTGGTACTTATAAGAAGAGAGAAAAGGAGGGACCAGCTCCTGGCAGGAAATCACGAACAAATTTGTTTGGGGCTTTTCATTTGAAGGGGAGACAGAGCTGGTGTCCCAGGCCTTACAGGCCATCAAGGGGGTATTGTTTCTCCACTATTCGGGGATCGACGGGAGAACATTAGCACTAAATTCGGAGGGCAGACATGAGCTGGCTTGCCAACGGGTCGACAGCGAGGCAGAAGATGACAACCTGGAGGACCTAAGGCACCTATATTTTGAAGAGAAGGAAGTCGATCGGAACATCAAAGAAGAGCCAGCCACTGAAGGTGTCCATCTACTCCCGCTGAGGACAAAGAAGCTAAACATCGACACAGAGGAAAAACCCAAACTGGCTACAGTTGGGGACTAATGGGACGAGGAGATGAAAAAGGAAATTTTCAGCCTCCTCTAGGAATACGAAGACCTATTCCCTTCATCGGTTGCAGACTTAAAGGGCATCAAAGGGGACCTCAGGGAAATGCGTATTGTGATGAAACCGGACACCAGGCCCGTGAAGCATCGACCTTATCTGTTGAACCCACGGATCAAGGAAAAAGTCAAGTTGGAGATCGATAAAATGCTGACAGCAGGTCTAATATTCCCTGTGGAAGAAGCAGAGTAGGTGAGTCCCATCGTCATTCAGAATAAGAAGGAAAAGTCAGAAATCCATGTCTGTGTTGACTACCGAAGTCTGAACAACACTTGCATCCATGACCCATTTCCCACTCCATTCAGCGACGAAGTATTGGACCATGTTGTGGGGAATGAGGCCTACTCGTTCACTAATGGATTTTCGGGCTATCATCAAGTGTGCATTGTGGAAGAAGACAAAACAAAGACAACGTTCACCACCGAGTGGGGGTCTTTTGCATACCATGTGATTCCATTCGGGTTGAAGAATGCCCTTGCTGTGTTTTCTGGGATCGTCATCGCTGCTTTCCGGGAGTACATTCATAAGTTCCTGGAAGTATACATGGATGATTGGACCGTCTATAGTTTGTTGAAATACCACGCCACCCTGCTACGCATCATGTTTGATCGGTGTCGACAATTGTAGATTTCCTTGAACTTGAAGAAATGCATCTTTGCGGTTCCCTTCGGAACGCTATTAGGACATGTGGTGTGAAAGCAAGGGGTCTGCGTCGACCCCGCCAAGGTAGATGTGATCGTCCACATGGAAGCCCCAGAAATGGTGAAGCAGTTGTGGGAACTGCTAGGGCACATGGGTTATTACAGAAGGTTCATCAGAAATTACACAAATATCACTTCTCCTTTGGAAGTGTTCTAGTGGACGAATGAGTGCAGGATGGCCTTTGACAATTTGAAGGAGAAGCTGGAAATGGTGCCTATTTTGGTTCACCTAGATTGGGATAAGCAGTTCCACGTGCATATCGACGCTTCCAGTATTGCACTTGGGGCTATCTTGGCACAACCAGGGGAGATGACAGTTGACCACCCAGTCTACTTCACCAGCCACAAACTGTCTAATGTAGAGCGGAATTGCACCACCACGGAGAGGGAGACCCTCGCAATGGTGTAATCGCTCCAGAAGTTCTACCACTACCTCCTAGGAGGTAATTTCAAGTTCTTTTCAGATCACTCTGCGTTAAAGTACCTGGTCAATAAGCCCGTTTTGGAAGAACGGATTTGTTGATGGCTTCTACTCTTCCAAGAATTCACCTTCGAAGTGATCGTCAAGCCCGAGAGGTTGAACATCGGGCCCGATCATTTATCCAGTTTGAAAACAGGGGAGAACGACTGCTCTCTCGATGATCAGCTGCTGGATGCTGATCTTTTCTGAGTCGAAGCCATACAATATTATTTGGCCGACATCGCAACTTACTTGACCACGAGGCAATACCATTAGCACTACACCCTGCTCCAGAAATGGCACTTGTTCATCCACACCACTAAATACCAACTGATTGCAGGGCAGTTGTATAAATTGGGCCTCGATGAGATTCTGTGCGGATGTGTACTCGAACGCGAACTCATGCTGTGGGAGTGCCATAGTGGCGTTGCGGGCGGGCATGTGGGGGTGAAACCCACTGCCAGGAAAGGGCTCCAAGCTGGACTATGGTGGCCGACGGTCTATGCCGATTGTAAGTCATTTGTTAAGAAATGCAATGTCTGTCAGCAAATAGGGAGGCCCTCTCATAGAGACGAGCTCTCGCTACACCCGGTGCATGTGTTGCAGCCATTTAAGAAGTGGGTTGTTAACTTCGTAGGTCCCATAGCCTTGGTAGCCAGGCATTCCAAGGCCCGGTACATCATTACCACCACTGAATACCTCACCCGGTGGGCTGAGGTAGTGGTGGTACGAGACTGTATGGCCGATATAGCAGCTCGGTTCATCTTTGAACACATCATCAGTAGGTTTGGCTGCCCACGGAGCTTAACCAGTAATCAAGGTACGCACTTCATTAATGAAACGATCAAATCACTGCTGGACACCTTCATCATCCAACATCACAAAAGCAGCCCGTACCACCCGCAGGCCAATGGCACTATTGAAGCGTTCTAGAAAATCCTCGAAAAGGGTTTGACGAATATCTGCAATGCCAAGTGGGATGATTGGGACGAGCGATTTCTAGCTACATTATGGGCCTACTGAACAACGGTGAAGCGGCTGCCCAATAAAACACCGTTCCAGTTGGTGTATGGCCATGAAGCCGTGATTCCCGCCAAGTTCACCATACTGAGTCTCCTAATCGCCACATCCCTAAAGTTCTTGGAAGAGGAATCACTACAGGAGTGCCTACACGAATTGAAAGAACTGGACGAGGCCCGGTTCCTGGCCGAGTTTCACCAAAAGGTCCATAAGGACAGGCAGAAGGCGTGGCACAATCGCCACATCAAGAGAAAAACATTTTAGGTTGGAGGTAAGGTTCTCCTATACGATAGCAGGTTTCAGAAGTTTCCGGGAAAACTGCAGATGCACTGGTTGGGACCTTACTTTGTCGTCGAGATTAGGGATTCCAGAGCCGTTCGGTTGGCTCAACTGGACGGTACTATTTTACTTGGGTGGTTGAATGGCGCACCCCTGAAGCCCTACCATGACTAAGTTTCTTTTGACTTTCATTAATAACTCTCACACCCGAGAGAAGTAGTAGAGTAGCATAGTTGAATAACTCTCTTGCAAACGGGATGAGCATAGGTAGTGTTCGTTGTCCATGCATAGGTCATCAATAACCACTATGTTGCGGGGACCGCACCTCAACCAATTGTGGTCGGGGAGGGGCGTGTCCAGCATGTCATCCCCGTAGGATAAGCAAACGTGTCAAGTGTCAATCCATATCATTTCGGTTAGTACTTGTGTCAGTCCGTAGGATCGCCTAGATTTGCAACATAAATTGCCATAATTAGAATTAACCTTGCAGTAATCATTTTTCCATAATTCGAAATAACCTCAGTCGTCGCGTTTGCCCATTCCCCCATACCACTGTCAGCAATTTTCATAACACACTTCAGCAGGCAACTGATCGCACGATTATCGCCATGGAGGATGCCAGTAGGAATTAATTTGTTATGGGGTCTCATCAACCTCACTCGTGTTGGGTAATTACATAACCTGCATGAAGAAAAGCGTGAGAATGCTAGAGATATCCGATTTAGAATTAGAAATTGGAGCAGAACCATAGCAGCGGAAGTATCCAAAAGCACAGAGCCAAGAGAAGGGGCCAAGACCGATTCTGCAAGTGTATCAACGCCGAGCGAAGATGACAAGAGCCAACCCAGTAGTAGTCAAACCGGAGCTCAACAGCCGGATTCATAAAATGGAGTCCCTCGTAGGGAAGTATGATAGTGTTGCCCTCATAGATGCAGTCCTCACGGACTCTTTCGAGTTCCCAGCACTTAAACGCCAGGTGTATATGGAATTTTATACCTCAGAAGCAAGGCATGCAGCAAACAGAATCTTGCCAGAGTTCTGAGGCCTCCAACAATCCTCCATTCTGAATTTAAGAAATTTGCCAGTATTTGAGACAATAGGACTAGCCATGCAATGCACCAAGTTCTTGCTTAGTCGAATCCAGAACGGGTCATTGTGGTTGGGCAAAGGAATTCCAATCCATGCCGAGGATATACACCAGCTCACAGGGTTCTCACAGAATGGCTTGGATGTATCCTCTGCATGTCAGAACACTTTCAAATGAGCAAAGAAGTCGGGAGATGCAGACTATTATGCAAAATATGGAACACGACGGGGAGGAAAGGGAGTGAAGATGGAACTTATCAACAAGCCCGAAGTCAAGTTTGTGTGTTACCTCATTTCCAGTAAAACAATGAGGCACTACACGAAGGGAGAATGTACTCTGGATACCATTTCCATTGCGGAGCACTGCGTCCAGGGAGCTAAGTTGAACTGGTTCTCCTTCCTGCTGAAGGAATTGTTCGACGCATGCGAAGACAATTACAAGAGGGCCACGAGCTTTATTTATGGGTATTTGATAGTTGCATTTTCCATGTGGAAGTGGCATACTCCCCTCGTACGTCCAGTTTGTCGGTATAAATAACGAGAGTTGGCCTCTAGCCGATGAAATTCATCTGATGGAAGATATCGTTGGACCCGAGTACAAAAGAGGTCAATGCGAGAGGCATTCCGAGTTGGCATGGCTTGTGTGAATGTGTAACGGTGCCCAGCGAGTTCCCCGATGTTAGTCATCAGTATTTTTCACTTGTTAGTGATGACTAGATCCATAGTTGAGTTTTCTAGAAGCTGATTTCCATATGTCAATTTGTCATCTAGAAAACCCTCATAAAATTTTTTTCGCCCTCCTACTTTTCAGTCCACCCATGTCAAAGTTAAAACTCATTATCACTATCCTATCTAGCTTCAGCCCTACTGGTCTGCCCATCAGCTCTAAAAGGAAAATCCAAGTCTATTTCAAAAGCCTCCCCTAAGTTAGGAAGTGGCGCTTTAAGGCATTTTACCTTTGGCAAACATCAAAAAGCCAAAAACCTCCATCTGACACAGACCATTCATGACAGACCTCCCACTCGGCAAATCAAGTTGATCACAACTCTAAGTCGCGCCACTTACACACCCCTAGGTCTCAGCACTGCATAAACCACAGTCTCAAGCTGATTATTAGGTGTTTCACAGTGTTTTATGGATTCTACAAAGACAGGAAATATAACATCATCTCAGAAGGAATTTCTTGAGTCTACATTTAGAAGAACAACTGCTTCTCAATGTAAACATAAGCCTGAGATATATCTGCAAGACAGAGAGTTACTCATCAAGACCTTGTAGCTTCCTTTCAGCATGAAATCACAGTAAAGGAAAGACACCACTGTCAAACAGACTTGTAATTTGTCATGGCCAAAAACCTCCTTCATCCATAAGCAGAGGGTTAAGGCGCCTCCTTCATCTACAAGCAGAGGGCGATGGTCAAAATTTGAATTGAAAAGCTGCAAATGACTGTAAGGCAGATTTGTTTTTAATGAAAAAAGTGAAACAGTGACTAGAGTTTTCTGAAGCAAAGTGTTGTTTGAAGACAGAAGTAAAAGCAGTAATGTTTGCCAAAGTTGATTTGCTTGTCATCATGTATAAGAGAAAGCTTTTTTCAAAACCTGCTCATCAAATAACCTTCAGCAGATTAAGACAGAGGTTAAACTGGTCCCTTATCAAATTTTCTTTCCAATATAGCAATCTGGAGCCCAAGTAACACAAAATCTGCTATGGGTTAAAAGAAAAGTCATGACACAGGCAAATGATATTGACTATATTTCAACAAGTTATGGAAATGAGTTTCATAGCTCTGGAGCAGCATTCAAAGCCCATGAGGCGCTTCACTGTTACACTCCAAGTGAAAAGAGAATTGTAAAGGGAATCCCCTTTTCAGTGGACAGAGGATGATTAAACCTAAGGTCAATACAACTGTATTTTTGCATCTACAGTCAAGAAGCACCTGCCATCTGATTAGATTTACACTATAAAAAAGGTTACACTCATAACATCCTGAGAAAAGTGTTAGTTTATGTTGCAAAAGGGGAAAAGAGACCTCTGTCAAAATGCTAAAGAAAACCTCCTGCAATATAAAACATCCTCCACAGGTGTCCTCTTTTCAAAGGACAAAGACAGACCAGAGTATAAAAGGTGATATTCAGGTGACATTACAACTTCTTTCTCAGCAAAAAGGGCATTACAGATAGGTTCACAAGTTCCTAGGTATTGCACAAAGATCATGACATTTTTTCAGATCTTGGAACCTAGTCAAAGCTATGTAAGCATACCACTGTAAAAGGGGGGATCCTTCCCTATGAAATATGTCAAAGATACCAAAGGGCAGATCTTTTCTCTCTATGTAGAAAACAAGTCAAGGTGCTCTACTGTCATATTTTGAATAAAGGAAAAGCAGTTGGTTCTGAAAGGCCTGCAGGATTTTTTTATGACTTTTGAATCAAAGGGAAAAACCTACAAACTGGCAGGTTCGCTATCTTTGGAGGAAAGTGAAGGCAGATAGTCAAGTTTCAAATTTTCATAAAGGTTAATAGAGGTTTCGCTTACAAATAGATGGGCTGTACCCTTGTGCACAAATCCACAAATATCCGTTGTGTGTTCAAAAGGAGGTTTTAAAATTCGGTTTAAAAAGGCAAAGGTTTTCGTCAAAACTTTGAAAGAAACCCTCTCCAAATCCAATGGAAAAAGGCCGTTGAAGTGTTGCTTTCTAAAAGGTCCATAACCGTGGCTCATTCATATTTTCAAAACTCCAAATCTCGAGCAAGGACCCTTTGCTGCCCTCAAGATCAAACAAAGCAGGTTTCGGATCGATTTGCAGAATTTTGCCACATTTTCACCGCCTTGACGCGCTGTAAATCTGTGAAGCGCGCTCGGGGCACACGGCCAAATAAGGTGGCGACACGCATGCGTGTGCATGACGGCGCACAGCCTGCGGCGCTCGGCTCAGGCCGTCGGTTGCCGGTACCCCGGGTTGCGCGACGTTTTCCTGCGAGTGTAGTCCTCTGAAGTCTTGCGCGCAAAGTTTTCAAACACCAACACGACTTCAACTCGCCTCCAAAGTGACTTCAACTCACGAAAATGTTTTGCATCATGTCTTGAGGTATTTTGCACAGTTTTCCCCTCAAATTCGTGACTGTTTGATGATGTTTGGGGCCAAAAAATAAGGTTTGAAACAAGTTGAGTTAAGTGATTACGTTCAAAGAGGGATAGAGTTTTTGATTCCAAATCTGAGTTTGAAATAGCTCAGATTCACCAACAGAAAGCTTATCCAAATAGGTCATTCCTTCTTTGTGTTTCAAAACCTAGTAATTATCCTCCAAACAGTCAGTCTTTAGTAAAGAAGCAGTGTGTTCAGTTGAAGGTGTTTTGGTCAGAACCTTGTTTAAAGACAATAGAATGGAAATATCAATTGACTGATAAACATATATTGGTGAGCTGCATGTGAGGGGATTAATGTTTTGATCCAAGGGGAGCTTATCCACTGTTAAACTTCTACATCACCATATATGAAAAACAGTGCTTTGCTGTGTGAAGATCCGTTATTTAAAAGCTGTGTTGGAGTGGTAGATATGCTGGTAAGGTCCTCTGCAGAGAAAGAAATTTTGTTGAACTAAGAGTAGTGTGTTTTCACCTTTACATATCAAAGAAAAAGATACCTTTTATCTTCAAAGCATCAAAGAGGCAGGTCACCCCTATAAACCACAGAAAGAGACAGTTTTTCACTGTGTATTCTACATTACTGTCTTTTGCTCTTCAAGCTTATTTGATAAGTTGATATCCATATAGAGCAAAGGTTTTTCTACTAAGGCAAAGGTGTTACATTGATAAGAGGCATTGATTATTTTGAAAAGAGAAAACTCTTACATCCTCTGCTTAAAACTTTTGGAGCTTTTTTAAACTCTGTTACCCTTGTTCCAGGACTGTGACATTGACTGTCTGATTACACTAAGGGTTGATTGCATAAGACATAAGTTTGTTGAGTAATTGGCACACTAGGAAGGGCAGGTTTTGTAATGATTGGAAATTCTACCTTTGGACAAAGATAAAAATGTGTTGTTGACCTCCAAACTTCACAAGAACAAGGTGACTTCTTGACACCTTACACAGAAACTTTACCTAACAGTTTGTCTCCTTTTCACTGTATGGTATCTTATTGGAAAGTCTCCTAGTTGAGATACTTTAAAGGTGGACAGGCCACTTTTTGAAAGAGCAGGGGTTTTGTATTGTAAGGAAACTTGTTGCAATCATCCAAATACATTGTTTCTCTATCAAAACAGTGAATTGACACAGTTTGGCTCCAAGAAGGCAGTTTATAGACAGTGAGGCTGTTTGGTTCTTCAAAAGCACATCTAGGTCAAAATGCCTCCTAGGCAGGACAACAGAAGTGGTCCGCATAAAAGATATGCGCCAATCTCTACAGAGGAGGTTAATGCTCATCCATCCATCCTTTTCAACTTCCATGAAGTAGGTTGCCTAGATTTCTGCCAGAAGATACAGGAGGTCAAAAGTTTTTCGCCATTAACACACCTATGCGCCCTGAGGTTCCAGAACAAGCATTTCTAGGTAGCGGACCTTGATTTCAAGTTTTCTCCAAGATCAGTGTCCAAAGCCACCAAGATTCCATATCATGGTGAGAAATGGTTCAAACAGACCCATCTTGACTTGGAAGATTACAAGCCTTTCATCAAGCCTGAGCATAGAGATACTTTCACTGCTATTTTTCCTTTTTCTTATCTTCTTGATAGCTATGCTCCTCTAATGAAAGTCATAATGAAGTATTTTACTTGTGAAGGGAGGTTTGCTCGAGTTTATGCCTACCATGTCCGACTATTGATGCATTTCACTAGAACCAGGCAGCTAAATCTCCCTTACTTTTTATACAAAAGCGTCGAGAAGATGGCATCCACAGTCCAGAAGAAGGCCCCACCTCTGCAAATACCTTCCCTTTTCCATCATTCTCTGATCAAAATTATCATCCTACACCAGCTAGAGAAAAAAGAGGTTCCATGGGATGTTTTTATCAGCCACCCAGATTTCTCTACTGTTCCTCCGGTCCATACATCTTCCACTCAGCCTATTCATCGCCCTATACCTTTGTCCAGTAGGCCTACTCCTAGAAGGCTCAAAATTACCATAGAACAGTCAGGACAGCAGGAAGAGGGAGAGGGAAGTAGACAGAAAGAAGAGAAAGGTCATGAGCAAGAGGAAAGGGATGAAGAGCAGAAAACTGAAGATGAGGAACAACAGCAGGACAATGGTGAAGGTCAGCAGCGAACAGAAGATGATGAACAACAGGTACAAGAGGAAGAGTAGCAGATTGATATTGGAGGACAGGAATAGCAGCTTGGGCAGAAATTTGAGCAACAGCTTGAGCCACAAAATGAACAGGAAATCCAAGCACAACAGCAGCTTGATTTTGGTGAAGAAGGGCAGCAGGTTGAAACACAAATTGAAGAAGGCATTGAAGTAGAACAACAAATTGATGTTGGCGAACAGGGGCAGCAAATTAAACAGCAAGAAGAAGACACACATCAGCCTCAAGGAGAGCAGCAATTTCAAGAAGATGTCAAGGGTAAAGAAATTGTGCCTCCTTCTCCTAAAAAAACAAAATCCAGCACAGCAAGAAAGAAAGGGCCTAAGGCTGCCACCCCAAAAGTGACAAAAGTTGTCCCTAGTAAAAGAAAATCGCCCAAGAGGTCTCCCACTAGCATGCCAAGAAGGAAGAGTGCAAGATTGGCTTTCAAAGGGAAAATCAAGGTTGGAGAAAGTAAAAAACATGGAGGTGCATTGGCTGTCATTCCAATCCAAAGTGATGACAGCGATAATGAAGCCCGCATTCTTGAAAACCTCCTAATCCATAGAGAGGGAAAAATTGAGGCATTGGAGAATGATCTTCAACGGGCAAGGAACTTCAACTATTTCTTGGAGACCCAAAATAAACAAATGAATGTCCATTTAGCTGTTCATGAAGCACGGGCAATCAAATACAAGAATGAAGCAGCTAAAGCGCAAATGAGGATAGAGGAGCTCATTGGTGATTTTGATGAGGAAGAAGAGGGAGACCAGCCTAGGCGGAAGAGGCCTAGAACCATAGGGCTTAAAAGAGCCCTGGAAAAGCAAAAAGAGGAAGAACAGGCCCATCTTCAATCCTTTCCCCTCACTGCACTCCTTGAGCAAGAAATTGAAGAAAATAAGGAGGCATGGCTAGAAAGAGCCAATAAACACTTGGAGATGAAACTTGAAAGGGCAAACAGAGACCTGGAGCTGCAAAGGAAAAGGACACAACATTATCAAAGATTGAATCAGTTCGCCCGGCGCAAGCTAAAGGCCACCCAAGAGAAATTGAAGAAAGCAAAGGGGAAGCGCCTGGCACGGAGAGAGGAGAAAGGAACATCAGCACTTGAAATTTTGGCCTCAGCTTCGAAGCATGTTGCTAGGGACCCTTGAGGGTCATGCGTGCCAATTTTGGGCCCATTTTGACAACTTTTTGTTTTATGGCATTTTTTGAGTTTTTGGTCGAAAACTCATAAATTCGCCATTTCATTTTGAGGATTTTTCAAGGGAGGAGGATGATACCAGTTGACGCCATAATTTCATGATCACGTCCTCAGTGATTTTCAGAGCATTTGGAGATCATTCGCCCCCTCAAAACGGCGAAAAATGCTCACTTTTTGCACATTCTGCCCGGCATATCAGCAGTCTGCAATTTTCTGGCTTTTTACACACAGGTATAGATTTGGAAGACTTCCAGGCATCATATTGGAGTGATTTCAGTTGCGCCGGAAATAGACACTCATATCTTTCCAACGAGCTATCATGAGCCTCGTTTCGACATCAGGAAGGCTGCCAAATGTTTCCGGCAAGTCAGGGGACCTTTTTATGATATAAATTTGAAGTATTTTTGTAATTTTTGAACCTAAAAAATCTGCCTTTTCCAAATGTGCGTTTAGCTATTTTTGCACTTGGAAAATGATGTAAAGTCAATATAATTCCCATTTTTAGCATTTTTTTAGATATTTTATGGGATATTTTGTGCCTTGGGCTTTGCAAAGCCTCAAGGACAAGTTTAGATATTTTGATTAGGCCAATGAGGATGGAAGGTTAACCATGAGGTTTTCCTCACTTGAGCCTATTTATTCCACAAGCTCTCATTTGTAAACAAGGCTGAATTTGAGAAAAGAAGCAATATATGGTCATATGAGCTTTGGAGAAAATACTTGTGCTATGCTTTTGGATTGCCTCTTGAATGTTCTTGGATGGATGATGAAGGATTGTTGATGGATTCCATGACATGGTAGAATGGTATAGTGTTTCTTGCTTTGTTGTTGTCTTCTAGTTTTCATCCATGATACATGTTTCTTGCTTGCTATAGATCAGTAGAGATTAAGTTTGAGATATGCCCATGGAGGCACCTCAAAATTCCTGAATCTTCATAGCCTTCATGTTTTCTTCTTCCTTAGTTGTATTAAAGAATTCTTAACTGCTCTTTAATAACTTGAGGATATTGTTGCTAGTTTCATTAATAGTTCTATGCATGTTGAGTAGGATGTATGGTGTGCCCTGCTTACCTATGACTTTCCATAGTTCTAGCCATGAAACTATCTCTTTGACTGATTAAGATTATCATTTTTTTTGAACCAAGGAGGCCTAGTCCCGATCTAGCCCTTTGCCTAAAACTATGAAAGCTTGTTTGTCAAAGTGCCCAATAACTTAAAGACTGTGTTTAGGCGTTCTGGCATAGTATTTTGAGTTGTTAGTCCGTCTTATGTGTTTTTCCCCAAAGTCTGATAGCCATTTCCCAAAGTTAGAGGGTCTTATACTTCTATGCATGGCTGGAATGTTTGTTTCGATGTGTTGATTAGTTTATAGTTACATGTTGCATGATTAAGGGTTTTATTTACCATGTTTATGTTATCTATTAAACCAGTGATGCTTGAAACTCTTTGTTATTCACAAACTTGATGTCCATTTACTCCATTTTGCCCAAAGATCCTTTCTACCTTGAAATCAAATCGGCCCTTCAACAGCCTTGTATCGTCATCTTATAGCTTTCTTGACCTTTTGACCCCATAGCCCAGTTAATCTACATCTTGTTATCTATTTTATATCTTTGATCAGTTTCATCCCTCACAACTTAAAAAACCAAAAATCAAAAACTTACTTCATAACTAGCCTAAAATCAGAATACAAATAAGCAAACACACAGATATCCCTTACACCTATAGAGAGAGCCCTCTCTGAGTCCAGGAAGGCTAGGTCCTTGGGCTCCAAAGCTTGGTTTGATGTTACATCGTCATTTGGCTCACCAATCGGCCAAATCACGGGACCCTAACATAATGGCGATCACGGTGGGACTCTGAGTAACAAAAAACTTAGATTCCCTAGACCTTAAGAGACCTTAAAGAATACTATCTGATTGACTTATCCCACTACTCACTAACATAGTGACACTCACAGTAGGACCTTCCGAGTTAGTGACAATCTAAGTACACCTTAGTAACTCCTGAAGTCTCAATCAAGTTTAGTAAACTTAGATATTTTCTGTAGAGTAGAAAATAGCTCTTTCACGATCTTAGCAAAATGATGAGTCAGCTATAGGAAACTCTTCCAAACCTTAGAACTACATAAAACTAAAAAAACCCCAAAACACTCCCTTAGATTGGTTTTTGACAGTACTGGTGGTGGACCATACACATATATCTCAAAACAACTAAAATCCACCTGGCGACTCCACTAACCTCTAGTAGGCCTTACTATTTTACCGAACTCTAGGTTACTACCCGATAGACCTATCCCATCGCTCACTAACATAGCGGGAGATGGTGGGACACTAAGTACATGATAGTCTAGCAAACTCTTATAGACTCTTTGGTCTTTTAGATACTTAAACAAGCAAGCAGTCCATAGACCCATTTAGAGTAAACTCTTTTTGTTCTCATCACCCTAGCGAAGTGTTGAAACAAGTCTAGGATACTTTAAACCATAGGCTGCACATAAAACTCAGAAAATCCAAAAACATTCCCAGATTAGTTACTGGTGGTGGACCATAGCTATCTTCACAAAAAAAACCCATTTCCACCTGGCGACTCCACTAATCCATCCCTTTTATTTTTGACCACCCTTCACCTTAGTAGAACTTTAGAGAGACCACTCATCTAGAACATTCATCAATACCATTCTCTCTAAACTCTAGATCCAAAATCTGGCTTCACGAAGAATCAACACCAGATCCCATCCAGACCCAAATCCCCCTATCATAGTAGATGACCCAGAGAAGATTCTATGGCAAGCTTCTGAAACTGATCATCTAGCTACTGGTAGATCCATCCGTAAAACAAGATCAGTACCTAAACATCTCACTATCCTACCAGATTCACCTTTTGAATTAGAGTCATCAAAAACTCTTCTCAGAAGCAAATCATATAGTAAGATAAACTTTGAAGATCTTGAAACCCTAGACCATTCACACAGTCATAGTAGAGAAGCCTCACCTTCCACCCCCCCCCGGACTTTCAGCTTCTCTATCACTTTGGCTCTCACCATCCCAGATCTGCTCAAAACCAGATCACTAGTACAAGTTCATCCGCCACACCTGTTCAAGCCACCTCATCTCATCCCACTAGTCCTCATCTTGTACATCATCCATTAGCTCCCGTCATGGCAACCTGGTATGCACCTTTGGTGTTGCCACCGCCCTTGGCTCCTCTCCCAAATAAATATCAAGACAAAATCCCACACTTTACCGGAGAAGACACCACCACACCTCAACAGCATATAAGTAGGATGACTGATGCTTATGAATACCTAGAGGTACAAGACGAGACCGTCAGAATGAGAATATTCGCCCAAAGTCTTGGTGGTGAACCCAAAACATGGTTCAAAAGCTTAACTCCAAACAGCATCCACAATATCCCAGAACTACATCAAGTCTTCAGAAATAGGTGGGAAATCCGAAGAAACCCCATTCAAATCCTGTCAGAATATAACAACCTAAAATGGGAAAATGGGGAAAGTGTCCAAGCTTACTGCACTAGGTTCAACAGTGTATATAACTCCCTCCCACCTCATTTCAAACCCCCACTTGGTTTAGCCTTGGCAAAATTTCCCGAGGGTTTCGATCCGGACATGACATATCATCTGAGAGACAAAGATCCCCCTACCTTAGAAGAAATGCAACAAATAGCCATAAAAGCAGATGCCAACTTAGCAGAAAAAAGGGCTAGGACTAGATCAGAAAGAAAGGTCACATATAAAGACGAGGTCTCCACTTCATCACCTTCCCTAGATCCTAGAATAGATGACTTAGTCAAAACCATGGCCAAAATGTGGGAAAGGATAAATGAAAAGGCTCCTGTTAGGGACAACCAACCAAACCCTCCAAACAGAAACCGAAACCAAAACTTTAGGAGGGAACAGCCCCAAAACAGACCAAGGGAAAATGACCAACAGATTAGGCCACCATTCAATGAAAACTATGTGGAAGAGGATGATAGGGACACAGAACCTCTTGATGAACATCATTTAAACCTCATAGGATCTGATAATGAGAGTGAGGTGTACCTCACAGAAGAAGAACAAGCGTTCTTTTCTCCTGATCAGGATGAGACCAACTATGAAGATCTCGACGACCCTGCCATAGATTTTCAAAATTCCATAATAGAAGCTCACCGGAAATATGACCTTAGAAGCAAAAGAAACTAAGATAATTCCAAGAAAGGTAACTCAGATACTGCTAAAACCCCTGATACCATCCTCAAGAAAGCAGTAAGCAGTGACAAAACCAAGGTTGAGAAGAGTGACCAAAACAAAGCTAAAGTTACCCAAACTAGTCCTAACTCAACTGCTCCGAGTACTTCCACAAAAGTTACCGAAGCAACTATGGCAAACAAAATCCCGAAACAAAGCCAATAAACTCAGAACATAGAGAAGGTCGTGGTTGAAAAAGCTGAAACAAACATATCTAAACTTCAGCTGCCTTTTAGCTTTGAAGGTGAAATCGCCAAGATCAAGATCAACATGCCTCTTACTGAACTCATCGCCTAAAACACTTATAAATCCCAAGTGCTAAAGGTCCTAAATCTAGGGAATGATGCGAACACTGTTAAGCTGGCTGATGACACTCTTGAAGTGTTGTTTGGTCTAAAGATAGAGGGAAAATTCCAAGAAGGAACTACTCTTCCATTTTACATTAGGCTAAACATCCATGACCAAATCCTCCACAATGCCATGCTAGACTCCGGCGCCTCGCATAATCTTATGCCGAAGGTAGTAATGGAAAGACTAGGCCTGGAAATCACAAGACCATACAAAGACTTGTATTCATTTGATTCAAGTAGAGTCAAATGCCTGGGTTTGATCAAAGACCTTTGTTTTAGTCTGGCCCAAATACCTGCGAAACATCTAATCATGGACATAGTAGTGGCAGACATCCCTCCCAAGTACGGGATGCTTCTATCCAGATCTTGGGGAGCCAAACTCCAAGGGAATATTCAACTGGACATGTCATACGCCACCATTCCTGTGTTCGGCCAGACCAGAATACTCTACCGAGAATCACACATGAAATACATGATTAGCAGTCAAGATAGGCCAGATAACGTTCCAATGTGTTCCTTGCGTTCCGACCTGAACTCTTTCATTATGCATATTGATGAAAACATGGAGGAAGAGTCAGAAGAAACTGAAATAAACTTTGATCCACCAAATCAGTTGTCCCTGGTGCCTTATGATGAACTAGACACTCAAAAATACCATGATCATGAACAGTTGTGTCATGAAGAAAGTAAGTATGTCCCTTCTAAGGTGGGATTAGAGCAAGAAGCGCAAACCCTTATGTACTTTCAAGTGAATTACTCCAACCCTAGTCAAACACCAGCAATAACCTGCGGAAATTTTTTCCGGGTAAAGGCTTTAGAAGACTTACACATCATAAACCTGTTCGGAACCCGAGAGAAAGGGAGTTTAATGTTTCTACCATACCTCAAAGATTTACCATCATATGGATCATCCACTGCAAATGAAACTTTGACTATAGCCCCAGCAGCTCAAAATCTAGAAAAAATGCCTGATAAACTTCTTATGAGCAAGAATGATAGTTGCAGTCCCAGCATACCTGAGCTACTGAAATTGGCTCATATTCTGTCTTTTCATGAAGAACTTAGAAATGCTAAAATCACAAATCTCATGCAGAATACCAATTTCTACAGAAAAAACAAAGAAAAATGTTGTGATACTTCTTCTCCCTCAAAGAATAACTTTGACAAAAGAAAACATAACAATCTGAACCAAACTGAAATAATCAGGGATAAAACAGCTGGTCAAAGAGTCTGTTTCAATTTTAGAAATACTACTACATTTCCCTATAACAGAAATTCTGTTTTTTCTACCCAAGACCATGATATACCAATTAAAAGTGCTTTTAATCATGTGTTTTCGCAAGATGATGTTTCAGGTCATGTTCAAAAGATTCCCTTGCAAAGTAGATAGCTTAAAGATTTTTTCCAGTTTGCGGGAGGTAGATCTAATTTCAAAATCAAAATTGCAAAACCACCCAATATCAGAAATCTGTTCATGAAGGCCATGTTCCCAGTTTTAAATTTTTGCATTTTTGCATACCTTGATGATGTCATTATCTATTTCAAGAATGACCAAGAGTACATGCATTACTTGAGGAAAATGTACAGTAAGGGAAGGAGTGGAAATCAGATATTCAAAGAGGTACAGCGGGAAGATACTGGTCTGTTCAGAGATTCTTGCATGAATCCCTATGTCATGTTAGAGAGAGAAAACTTTCCAAATTTCTCTTTTCAGGAGTTGAGTGGGCCAAGGGTGAGGGGAGATCCTTACGAGGATAAGATGCTTAAATTCCATCATTTCCAAGATTTCTGAGTTTGAAACTCTTTCATTCATTGTACATACCATTGTTTGAAATATTGAAAAATAGAAAAGTCAAAAACAGTAAAAGATAGAAAAGAGGGCGAGTGAAGATAGAACAAAGCCCCATGTTCCAAAAAATAGTCTTTCGGAAAGCGAGCAAGTCTAAATGCCGCTACTAGTACTTCAATGTCTTGTTCAGCTATCTAGCCTAATCATAGTTGAGCATGTTTAAATTTATTTGCTGATAAGTTAGTGAGTGCAAAAGATAGTCAACATTGTGTAAGATTGACTTATCATAGAGTTTAGATTAGGGAGAGATTCTGGTTCCACATGCCTAAAACAGAACCAAAGAGAGAAGTGAGGGATGAAAAATACATTGTACATCTTAGCCCCGCTTGTCTAGTTTTCCTTTTGTTGCAAAATAATATTTGTGTGCAGCTTGTCTTTTATGCCGCAAATGCATGACAAATCAGACTGTCTAATCCTGATTTGATCATTTTAAATTTCATGTTTTAGATTAGAGAACAAAATCCTGTCAAATTGCTTAATCTTGCCAGTTGATCTAGTATAGGTAGAGTAATGAAGGAGTTTATCAGTTTAATCTGAACTCTCGGCAGATATAAGAGTAGAAATAGATAGGTTCATTTTTGCAAAAAGAAAAATATACATTGTCAAAAGGCTGCTAGTCCAAATGCGCCAAAGAGAAGAAAAAATGTTAGGAAAGATAGTGGGTAGGTAGAAGTATCATTGATGTTAACCATGCTGTCACTTTTCAGAAATAGCATCAAAGAAGGGTGAAATTTTGCGCCAATGGGTAAGGCACTGGTCTTCATAAGCCAAAGATCTGAATTCTGGACACCTCCTGACGAGGAGCTGCCCTCCCCAAATGGAGCCACTATTAGTCATCAGTATTTTTCATTTGTTAATGATGATTAGATCCATAGCTGAGTTTTCTAGAAGCTGATCTCCATATGTCAATTTGTCATCTAGAAAACCCTCATAAAACTTTTTCGCCCTCCTGCTTTTCAGTCCGCCCATGTCAAGGTTAAAACTCATTATCACTATCCTATCTAGCTTTAGCCCTACTGGTCTGCCCATCAGCTCTAAAAGGACAATCCAAGTCTGTTTCAAAAGCCTCCCCTAAGTTAGGAAGTGGCGCTTTAAGGAATTTTTACCCTTGGCAACCATCAAAAGGCCAAAAACCTCCATCTACTACAGACCAATCATGACAGACCTCCCACTCTGCAAATCAAGTTAATCACAGCTCTAAGTCGCGCCACTTACACACCCCTAAGTCTCAGCAATGCATAGACCACAGTCTCAAGCTGATTTTAGGTGTTTTACAGTGTTTTATGGATTTTACAAAGACAGGAAACATGTCATCATCTCAGGAGAAAATTCTTGAATCCACATTTAGAAGAACAACTGCTTCTCAATGTAAACATGAGCCTGAGATGCATCTGCAGGGCAAGGATTTACTCCTCAAACTCTTGCAGTTTCATTCAGCATGATAACACAGTAGAAGAAAGACAACACTGTTAAACAGACTTGTAATTTTTCATGGCCAAAAAACCTCCTTCATCCATAAGCAGAGGGTTAAGGTGCCTCCTTCATCTACAAGTAGAGGGCGATGGTCAAAATTTGAATTGAAAAGCTGCAAATGACTGCAAGGAAGATTTGTTTTTAATGAAAAAAGTGAAACAGTGACTAGAGTGTTCTGAAGAAAAGTGATGTTTGAAGACAGTAAAAGTAGTGACGTTTGTCAAAATTTGGTTTGCACATCAATGTTGTATAAGAGAAAAGCTTTGTCAAAACCTGCTCATCAAATAACCTTGGCTGGTCGTCGATAGAATTAGATTTGAGATATGCCCATGGAGGGACCTCAAATTTCCTGAATCTTCATAGATTTTATGTTTTCTTCTTCCCTAGTTATATTAAAGAATTCTTAACTGCTCTTTAATAACTTGAGGATATTGTTGCTAGTTTCATTAATAGTTCTATGCATGTTGAGTAGGATGTATGGTGTGCCATGCTTACCTATGACTGTCCATAGTTCCATACATGAAGCTATCTCTTTGACTGATTAAGATTATCATTTTGTTTGAACCAAGGAGGCCTAGTCCCGATCTAGCCCTTTGCCTAAAAACTATGAAAGCTTGTTTGTCAAAGTGCCCAATAACTTAAATATTGTGTTTAGGCATTCCGGCATAGTGTTTTGAGTTGTTAGTCCATCTTATGTGTTTTCCCCAAAGTCTGATAGCCATTTCCCAAAGTTAGAGGGTCTTATACTTCTATGCATGGCTGGAATGTTTGTTTCGATGTGTTGATTAGTTTATAGTTACATGTTGCATGATTAAGGGTTTTCTTTACCATGTTTATGTTATCTATTAAACCATGATGCTTGAAACTCTTCGTTGTTCACAAAATTGATGTCCATTTACTCCATTTTTCCCAAAGATCCTTTCTACCTTGAAATCAAATCGACCCTTCAACAGCCTCGTATCGTCATCTTATAGCTTTCTTGACCTTTTGACCCCATAGCCCAGTTAATCTACATCTTCTTATCTATTTTTATATCTTTGATCAGTTTCATCCCTCACAACTTAAAAAACCAAAAATCAAAAACTTACTTCATAACTAGCCTAATATCAGAACAACATAAGCAAACACACAAATATCCCTTACACATTTAGAGAGAGCCCTCTCTGAGTCCAGGAAGGCTAGATCCTTGGGCTCCAAAGCTTGGTTTGATGTTATATCATCATTTGGCTCACCAATCGGCCAAATCACGGGACCCTATTTTAGGAATTTCTGCAACGGATATTGAGCGGTGTGGAGCGCGGGGTTAGCCACAGGCACACTTTCCTCTGACCTACTTGCGTGCCGGAAGAGACATTTCACATGCGGCTCCTGAAGTTCCAACTTGACAACGCGACCTTCCACAATGAAGTTTGTTCATGGCCGGGGGTCGCGATGGAAATACGAAGCAGGGTACCCACACATAATTTTGATCAGATGCTACCATAGCAACTGCCTGGTGAATCGGAAGCGGAGGCGGTGCAACGGGTCTCCAACATGCAGGTCACCCCACTCATTCACCAATTGAACACTAAGGTACGCAGCCTCAACAAAGTGGTCTGGGTTGTCTCAAGCGGTGCCACTCCTTTCCCTATTTTTTCAGAGTTTCAGCTTTCTCAGTCCAACCCGCTTCTCCACATGACCTCCATCACCTCCCCCATTCCTACTGTTTTATTTACTTCACCAAGTCCGATGACTAACCCGATGGGGGAAAATAGCAAGTCCACAAACCCCTCAGAAGCTCCCCAGGCCAAGCGGGCCCGAACCATAGAGTCGAGTTCAGTGGTGGACCTCACTGAGGAGGATCCACCTCGGCCACTGAGTCCAGGGGTGTCTATACAGAAAGAACCATTTGTCGATCCAGGGTAAATAGGGGGGATTCCACCTCAACCTCCCATTGACCCCTCTGACTTCATCAACATCCGGCTTTCACCACCACGTATCGCTCCACCTCCACCTACCACTTCAGCCACACCATCCAACTCATCCGCCACCGTGTCAGACCCAGTAATTCGATATTTAATCAATGGGGACCATGGGGCCGAGGTTGAATCAAGTACAACAGTGGTACCACCGGTCAACCCCGCTGGGGACCCCCAGGTCACTTTTTCTGCTATAGTCACCCAAATGGCGCAAATTGTCGCAGACATGGCTGAGGCACAGCCTGAGCCTACTCTACTTCCACAGGCCATCCACACAGATCAGCAGGAGCGGCCAGACTTATATATGGCAGACTAGACACCTCATCAAACCCCGCTTCCATCCCCTCAAGAGCACTCCACCAGATCAGTTGCCAGTGGGCAACCCCTACAGGAACTACGGCCGGATCAAAGTACTTTGGGAGTCGCCAACTTGGAGACGTGGGGTACAGCTCAATTGTACCACTTTATTCAGAGGGCAGCCCAGCAGGCAGAAAGGCTTCACTCTGAACTGCAACATAGGTGTGAAGAGAAACAACAGCAGATCACCGCTCTTACTGAACAGCGTGAGCAGCTCACAACAGCACACGGGCAGCTCCAGGGCCAGATAAATGAAGTGGCCAGGGTGTTTACAGGACTATGGCCAGCCGTCGAGGCTCACTACACTTGGATGCTTGCAGGTGTGCTAGAAACAGATATCTTACAGCGGGCCATCCACCTCAGAGTAGCATTCATTGACCTCCACAAGGAACATGCAGAGCTCCAAGCAGCGTTAGCAGCACGGCTAGCGCTGCCCAACCCAGAGGCAGTCTACACAGCACAAATTACAGAGAAACAGGGCCAGGTCACCCAGATGCAAGGAGCTCTCACTTCTGCAACGTGCGATGATTATGACCTCCTGAAAGGTCTCCAAGAATGCTCGATGGCCCTTATGGTAAAGAATCATCCCATTTTAGCGTAGCTGCAACAACTTTCGAAAGAGATTCAGGATGCCACGAACCCCTCACAGTTGGACCAACTATATGCTCAGGCAGATGCTTTGGAGGTTCAGATCCAGCAAACAGAGGCCAGCTTGATAATGGCCAAGCAATCAATTCAAGAGCTTCGCCAGCCTCTCCAACTCAGCACCCAGAAAATGCAGCAGTTAGCCGCTGAAGCCGAAACCCAAATCAAAACAGTATTCAGAACTGTACTGGTGCCCGTCGGGGAGGCAACTATCACTAAGATCACCGCAGAAACAGACACATTGTTACAGGTGTGGCAGCAAGTTGTGACAACCTTCAACAAGCTTAAGGCTTCAACATTGAGCAAGGTCCCAGAGTTGGGGCCCTTTTTTGGGAAGAAGACTGAAGGTGCACAGCAAGAACAGGGCACGAGGTCCGACAGAGCAATGGAAGTGGAGAAAATGATCTGTGATTGACTCGGGACGAGTCAAAAAACTGTGGTTGGGGCCTGTTGGGGCCCTTGTTTTGAATTTTGAATAAAGAATAGATTTTTGGGTTGCGGATCGACACATGGTAGACGCAAGTACAGTAGGTAGCGGAGCTTCCGAGGTTACGGAAGAATAGAAGATAGCTGATGAAGCTAAAATATAAGTGCAGAAAAAGAAGAGATATGGCAGAGAACAGACTGCAGAACTCACAGGAAATAGATAGAAGACGAAAGAAAATGAAGAATAACACAAGAGAAACCGGCAGTTGTGATTGCGGGTGAATAAATAGCCCGTCAGCTAGCCGAAAGAGGAGACGCACAGATGCAGAAGGATTGAAGACGATCGAGCGGATGCTGCAGAAGAGATCCATCCTGAGCATGACATCCCTGTAGTTCCTAGGCGTCTATTATCTATCTCTTTCTGTCCTATGAGACATCTGTAACAGAATTGTAAGCTCTTCCTGTTGAAGCAATGTAACTGTGGATCCAACTGAAGGTTATTAATATACTTACAGGTTGTTGTCTTATTATATGATTTACATGCATGCATGATGTAGGTGGTATCTTAAAAATTTATTTGATTAGTACCTGCAATATGTTCTGTAATGCTCTTGTGCATATGATGTTATTTACGTAAAATATTCTATGATAATCCTGAGTTGTGGATCCATCCGCTGCTATCGATATGTTCCCCTTCTGCATGTGGTCACGGCATGCCTCGGGTGAGACTCTCTGCTCTCTGGAGTAGGGTGAAAATTTTGGTGTGGTTCTAGACTATATCGGACTCCCTTGTTGGCCCCAATCCCTGAACTTGGGTCTTGCCTACGAGACCTGTTTCCTCACCAACAGTGTGTTTCTCTTGAACGTGTCGTATAGGGGTAGATCATATATCATTGTAACCAATTCATTATTGATCGTTAATGCCAACATTGTGCCTTAGAGACGACCCTATCAAGTTGCGACATTATCTACTCTTTTCTATGCGTGTCGTAGCTTTGTAGAAGAGATTACCTATACATGTATGCCCTATCTTAGCACCCTTTTTCCATATTGGTGTCCATGTAGTCATTTTTATTCTCTTTCAGAATCCCTCCTTTTGACCTACCATGACTTAGAATTTGAGCCTCATGTCCTCTTCTTTGTTGTATTCTTGGGCTTACCCTGGGAGGATTCCACACTTTGTCCCTTGTTATTGGCACTTTTTATCAGTCTATTTTTACACAATGAGCCTTGGTTTCTTCATTCCATTATCACCATCTAATTGGCCTACCATTCGCTTTCACTTGGTGTTTTACACTTTCTTGGAGGAACCACTATGATTAGTGGTCCTATTAGCCAACCTATTTCCCTCTTCATGTTTTGAGTAGTACAACCATGACTGCAACCGATTGTTATGACTTACACCACTCATTCCTTCAGGAGAAGTTTCCTTTAAGTTATTTTGAGACTCCATAACTTAGAGAATATTTCTGAGTGAACTTTTCTCCTTCGCGCTCGTTAAAGTACTTGAAGGGACGTCTATTAAGTAAAATTTTAACCCTTTTCTGGACTGAGTAGACTAGTTACGAAAAATGAATAATCTAGTCTACTATGGTGAGAAGGTTCTCCCTTATATTGTTTTATCTCTTTTTCAAGCTTGGGGGACTAAATTTATGAAAAAGGAACCTAAAAAGAGAAAGGGAAGGGATAATTCATCTCCATTAGTCATCAAAATGGAACTGTCAATCATGTCACCCTTGAACATGCCACATGTCTTCATCATTATATTAGAGTTGGGTTTTAGTTTTCCTAGGAGTCATGCAATATGTATGAGTCTATCTAATCCTTCGACTGGTTATGCTTCCTGTCATATGGAACATGATTCAATACCTCTTGCATTGTTGCATGATATCACATGGTACTCATTAGTCATGTTGTTGAGTCACTCTTGTGTCGTGATGCTATGTGTTCAAGGGATGTCTTAGCCTGTGTTAGCCATTTGCATTAGCCTGTTGAAATTTTTGAGCTGACCATCCTTGTGTCAGTTGTAATTCATCATCTCATGACTTCACCCATACATCACATCATCCTAGTCTGTTCTGTGTCAATTGATGGGGGATACATCCAGGCCCTACTTCGACGGATCTTCTCCTATCGACTTCAACTCATTATCTGAGAAATTGATGTAGGAACCAGTAGTACCTTGGAGCTTTTAGACCTTAGTGGAATAAATCCTCGTGATCGATGATGGATTTGCATCATTGGTTCTTGATCAACCAAGTTCACTAGTGATATACATCATCTCATCTATTCACACTTAGTGGACTATACTAGGTACCTTAGGGTTCATTTTCCTCATTGGTGGATTCCCTCAAGTATGCTACTAGTTACCTCATTGACATGTAATTAGATTATTTCTACCATGCTAAACATCAACGCATCTATTTTCATGTCATAGATTCATACCATTGGGGTTATGTCGAAGACCCTGGGTTTGAGACATTTCACTTTTACATAGCACCCTTCCTAGGTTGCATTGGAGTTATGTATCATTTATGTACTTTGAGGGCTATTCTGGGGTACCTCATGTCTGTTATGTGTAGATAGTCATACTAATGTATAATGTGACATATATATACATTGTATTTAATGGTGAATATGCTTTATCGGATGAGTCACATGGATCCACTATGTATTCTTCATGGCTATGTTTTAGCATTTCATGTCAGGGATCCGTAGTGTATTATTTTGAAACCATGTTTAGTATCTCTTTATGACTGATCATGGGTATGCATGCCTTGGGGATGTTGTCAACACATATGAGACTTCAAAATTTGTTTTCATCTCATATGAGTTCTTGGAATTGTCTTCTCACCCGTATTTTGACCTCTGAGCTTCATTATAATACATTTTGGCCATAAATTACTCTTTTGATCTGATGCATTAGGGGGCATATGTTATCAGCCTATTTTTATCCTTAGGGTTAGTCCTCTTGAGTCACTATGTTTTTGAACATTTTCCCTGGCTTAGAATACTCTTTTTACCAGTATTTCTCCCCAACCACATGTACAATGACTTATGAGTGTGGTTAGAACCTTCCAACCGTATGTAGGACACGCCTTTAGTGTAGCAATGACACAAATTTCATAGTTTTTTCCATGCGATTGGGAGACTTGTTCTAGATACTTATGGTTCCTAGGAGATCATTTCGACTCATGATATTATCTCATCTATTTGATCTAGCTAGGACTCATTATTGATAAGCTTCTCTAACTTCTATTCATACTATGTGTCTACATTCATCCTCCTGTGACTCTTCTCCTTCATATTTATGCTAGGTTATCTTAGAGGGCCAGGCTAGTCAGAATATGAAAGTTATAATAAGTTAGAACTCGTGAGTTAGAATCACAGATCTATAGAGAGTCATATGCTGCTACTATTGTGATTCAGTTTTGGAGAGCTTCATGCTGTTTTTTGTCCTTGATCATTATAATGGGGAGACTCTGCCAGAATTAGCAAAGGAATGTCGAAGTTGAATGTATAATGATGTATTTTTGAGTATATGGTTAATGAATATTAATGTTACCTTATTTTTCATTAGTTCTTGTAGTATATATATTCATGTATTTCTTAATTTTTTGAGCTAAAAATATTTTGCTAAAGGCTACTTGTTGTATTGTTTTGTTCCTATGTGTATGTAGGCTTTGGATCGATAGCGAAAGGAATAGATATCTGGGTTGGGGTGAAAAAATTATGCATCAACGAAAAAACCCTTCACCAACCTACAGGGAGGCAAAGTACTTTCTCAAACTCTATAACATTAGGAATTTCATGGAGATTGCTTGCATGGCCATATGATTTGGGGACTTTTGTTTTCTTGGGTTAGACCTATATTTTTTTTTTGTCTAGTGATCCTAATCGGGCATGGGATTATGGATCAATGCCTCTTTGTGTGTATAATTTAGCACAAAAACCAATATAAAAACCTAGATTGATAATTTAATGCTTAATTAACTCACAATTAAATTGCCCAACAATTAGTTCACCCCCACCATCAAATTTAAATTGATACAAGTCATGAATAATTTTTGCGGGGATTATGAGATCAAGTTGTTTGGAAAAAAATCCCTATATTATGATTTGGGGATGTGTTATTTAAAGACGAAGATTAAAAATAGACTCAACGAGCTCAACTTGTCATCTGGCCCTCCTAGCGCAAACTTGTTGACGGTGCTAAAAATATGTCAACAAATAGGGTTTCACCATCATGAAGCCTAAATTAGACCTCACACCATTTGGGATAGGATCCCCATGTGGAACAAAGGCCCGGATGCCATTGATTCTTATAGATTTTCCTTGGTTAAAATTAACACTGTAAGAGAGAATACATATAATTTGAAATAAGAAAGTAAGTTAGCCATTTGAAACATATAATTACAATGTCTACGAGTTTATTCCATACACAGAGTACAAAGGATGAGCCTTTAAGAGAAAATTAATAGTACTATTCTAGTAAAGACACACGGGAGAATAGAAAGAATCATTAGTTAATCTGAAAAATAATTCACAAAGTAACAATGATCATGAAAGCAAGTAAGATGGACCATTCACAATATGTGCACTAAAGATAACAAAATAGTTCATTGTCCTTAATAAATATGAACAAACATATAGGTCCCTATAATACTAGTGTATCCCCTTATTGTTATTGTTGTACCCCTGTAGCCCCCATATTGTTATTATTTTTCCCCATAAAATCCATTATTGTTATTGTTGTGCCCTTAAATTATTATTGTTAGGTCGGCTAGGATTATATTGTGACCCCATGGCCTCCTATATATAGAAAGGAGGTTTTTTCATTTGTATAATCCAAGAATTTTTCATTTATGTAATGTAAATGAGGTTTCCCCATTGAAGTGACTGATTTATAAGGAATTGATCTCTTTTTTCTTCTATTTTTGGAACTGGTTTCATAACATATGGTACTAGAGCTTTGGATTTTAGGGTTTCACTGCTTCAAACAAGTCATCGTGGCATTTTCGCTATAATTTTTTTTCTACAAGGGTTGAGACATTTCTAAGAAATCCTCAGGAAATTCATGTAAAAATTTCAGATCTTGGTTCACAATATTGTCAGAGATATGAACTGTGGAAGTTAGGGTTTTTGCAGGCTCCCGAATTTCATCTAAAAGAGGTGACCTTGGGAAAATCGTCATAACTCTCTCTATGAACATCAGATTGGTATTCTGTAAAAAGTGGTTAGACCTGTAGCATTTGAAAGAAGATTGAGAGGGCCACTACATGAACGAATTTTAGATATTGATGATTGGAAATCATAGAGATAATTCAATTTCAATATCGAGCTCCTCAAAAGCAAGAAAAAGATGTGTATTTTTTTTCAAATTGCATAAGTCTTGTTTGAAAAATTAGTTTGAAGTGATTCCAAGGGCGTATTGAAGCATAGATATTAGTATCGGGTTCTAAAATGCCCCATAAATAAAATTCAACACCCACTAAGCCCTCATAATTCTCTACTATGATGCATGAAGAGGAAGAATTGTAGTATGAGATATCAAAATTACAGTACCAAGTGAAACAAATTTCGATCTTACAAAGAGAAATCAAAGATGACATAGATGGTTTAAGAGAAAAAAATGGAGGATAAGTTGGATGGTTTGAAGAATCAAATGAAAGCTAATATGGATGATAAAGTAGTGGAATATCACATCTATCATCAACAACAAGTTCTCCAACTCTCAAAGGATAACCTAACTTTGGTGCAGAATTGAATGAAACAACATGAAGATCAACATTGCAACGAAATAAGTTCTGAAGCAGTCGCAGAAACAAGAACTCGACAACTACCAAATCGATCAATTTCAGAGTATCTCAGTAAGTGGAAGAACTTAATCATTGAATATTCCACATGGGAGGATGAGAATTTTATACAAAATCACCTAGAAATAATCAAGCGTTGAGGGCAACACTTGTTTGAAGGAGAGGGGCATGTTAGGTCCCTATAATAATAGTGTATCCCCTTATTGTTGCTAGTGTATCCCCCTTGTTGTTATTTTGTACCCCTGTAGCCACATAATGCTATTATTGCGCCCCATAAAAGCCACTATTTTTATTTTTGTGCCCTTAAATTATTATTGTTAGGTTGGCTAGGATTATATTGCGACCCCATGGACTCTTATATATAGAAATGAGGTTTTTTCATTTGTATCATCCAAGAATTGTTCATTTATGTAATATAAAGGAGGTTCCCCCCTCGAAGTGGTTGATTTCTAAGGCATTGACCTCTCTTTTCTTCTATTTTGGAGCCGGTTTCATATGTAATATTCCCAAATAACAATGTTACCGATGAAACGGGAACTATTACCTCAAAATGGGAACCCTAGCCCAAAAAGGCTAAAAAAACATGAAAAAATGCCCCAAAAACAAAAAAGTTTGTATTCCAGAATGCATTTGTTTTTTTTCTCAAGGTCAAATTTCACCTTTTTATAAAATTATGCTAAAAACAAAATTGTTTCTTGAAAAAATGATTGAAAAAACACCCTCAAAACAAAACGAGTTGATGCTGGAATAACAAAAAAAAACATTGTGTCACACTTTTGACACATTGTAACAATGGAATTAAAGACAACATATTAGGACATTGAAAAATCGTAAAATTATAAATTTTTTGATAGATGATGTTAAATATAAACAAAATCATGTCTGAAGGGCTTATCATTTCGAACAATTTTTATCCATGTCGTTAAACATAAAATATATTGACTCTAAACAACCCTAAAATTGTAATTATTTTCAACCATAACATTAAAGATAAAATTTTTCCCTTCGCCCAGCCGGGGGTGATTCTCGGAATCACCCTCCGCCCAACCGGGGGTGATTCTCGGAATCGCCCTCTGCCCAGCCGGGGGTGATTCTCGGAATCGCCCTCCACCCAGCCGAGTGTGATTCTCGGAATCACCCTCCACCTGGCCGGGGGTCAGAGGTAGGCTGGGTGGCGTCATCGAGGGCTGCCCAGCTTGCCTCGTACCCTCGGCTGAGTGGAGGCAAGTTTGGCAACCCTCGATGGCGCCACCCGGCTGGCTTCCGGCCCTCGGCTCGGAGGAAGGATATTCTTGGCATCACCCTCCGCCCGGCCGGGGGTCAGAGGCCAGAGGTCGGGTGGGTGGCACCGTCGAGAGCTACCTGGCCTACCTCTGGCCCTCGGTTGGCCAGAGGGCGATTCCGAGAATAGCCATCCACCTAGCCACGGGTCGGAGGTGTTAGGCCTCCATAGTTTGCAAGATTGACAAATACAAATGCTGCAGAGCCTACAATAAAACCACTTTGGGATTCTAGGATCTAACCCTCCTAAATCCAGAGAGGGATCTCTCTATAAGTTCAAAGATTGATTTATATTTTAAGGTTTTGGTATGATATTAGGCTAGTTATTAAGAACAAGGGTTTTTTTTTGTTTGGTTGGGTGTGATCTTTAATTGGATGGAATATCAAAAAATTTAAAGAGTTCCAAAGGGTGAAGATGCAAGTATATTGAGAAGTGTTCAGCAGATAGGAGTAGTATGAAACAACTTTAAACCATTGGGAAATGGAGTCATAAAAGGTTTTAATTGTGCAAAAATTTCAAGAGTGGTCCAAGGGGCAACTCATCTATATCAAAATATCCTTTAGATTAAATGATGGAGTGGAACATTAAAAGTGTTGAGAAAGGGGGGAAAAGCTAATAATTTCAACAAGGATTTATCAACTTACCCTACAAGAAAATCCTTTTTAAGAAAATTTTTGAAACCAACCAAAGGACAGGGCTAACCATAGACTTCTTTTGATAAGCTTGTATTAAAGCTAACTTATCAGACAACAATATAGTAATCTCACTAGACTACTTTAAGAAGGGATGAAAACAGATAAGAAAACAAAGTGCAGCTTAAGATCAAGTCAAATATATTAACATCAAGGCCTGCTTTTAGCATACTCTTAGGGAAACTTTCAAACAAATTTTGGAGAAAGAACTAGAAGATAGGGAAAACCATAAACTTTTCTAGTTTAACTCTACTTAGCATGTAATGAAAATATCATTCAAGAACTTCCTTCCAAGTTTTGCACTCCAAGACATGGACTAACCAACATTCCTTGAAAATGTTTACACTCAATTCAAGTCATTCCTAAATATCACAAGTAGCAGAAAACATATAGATAAAGCTTATCAGTGAGAGTAGGGTACTTTTAACAGTAAATCCTAGCTCTATGCTTGCTTCTCTTTATCAGAGGAAAGTGAACAAAATGGTATAAATGAAAGGAAAACAATAACAGTAAGAAGTACTTCACCAATGATATAGACGAGGATCCCAAGAATCAGCTTGTATATTGATTATCAATCCAATTACAAACTACATGTCCAATGTTTCATCATAGCTTCAAACTTCTCTTCTCAACCTATCTTCTTCAATAACTTAACAGAGCTTCAGATCTTCAGAACTTATTTACATTCAACAATGATTCGATACAACAACTATTACATCAAAGTCCAACAACCAACAACAACTCATCTTCTTCAGAAGTTTTTATAGAAGAAAGAGGAGGTAGAAGAGTTCTAGGGTTGGATATCATTAATTCCATACTACATGCAACTCCTAGCCTTGAAAACCATGCAAGGCATAAGGCAAGAAAGCATTCAATTTAAAAATTTGTTTCATTAACTCTGTTTTCTGCTTTTTAGACTTCGTGGGTGAAAATATTGACTTTAAGGCTCTTTTTATCTTTTACAATAACATGGCTGTTAGCGTGAAATATTTTATTTTTCTTGTAATAATTGTTAGTAGCCTCTGGACTTAATGTTTTATGACTAAGATTTGATCTAGGTATTCCTTTGAGACAGAGAGGTTACAAGTGGAAATATGGTAGCTGGGGATTCAATTAGCCCCTGTGATGTGGCATTCGAGGCTTTTCTGGAGATCTATCTTCATTCTGTGGATTAGGCCTTTGATACTTAATTTTTGCCTTGATCCTTTTAAGCTTTGTTTAACGTCATTAATCTTCTGTCTTTGCTCTGATCCTCTGTCTTTAATGCTGATATTATTTAATCACCTGATGTTCACTGTGTTTTGCTGTTTGCAGGTGCATAGAGGGTTTGTTGGAGTTTTTGTTCAGAAAACTGATAATCATGACTTATGATTCCATAAAAATGTGTAATTATAACTCACAAACCCTTTGAAATTGTATAAAGAGCCATGAGGATCTTCATCCTCAGCCCATAACAATGTAATCATCTGTGGGAGGGTTTTAAACTTAATCTTCATTAAAACTACATAAAAACACACAACGTTATTTAAATCATTCGATTTATTGGTTTAAACTTCTTTGGAAGTTTCATGGAAGTGTTTCGGAGCAGTGAGGATGGATAGATTTGCAGTGGAGAATGGGTTTCTATGCCAAAACAGATACCTAGGGTTTAAATTTAAAATATGGTGCGAATTGGGAAGACACAGTTTCGGGAAAACTGGCAACAGTTTTCGTGCAACAGTTGGGGGGGGGGGGGGGGGTAAGAGGTATTAGATTTTGGAACGCGATATGCGTTAGCGTTTGACTCGTGGATTTCTAAAACCACTTTTTTCGCGCGGAAGTAGCGCACTGGGAATGAGGGGTGAAAATCACGTGACATTGATTGTCGACCGTTGGATTGGAGACTCCAGATCCAACGGTGCGGGTTGAGCGTGATGGATGAAGAGCTGCGGGGGCGGAAAGGTAGGTAGGGTCCATGATGACATATGCAAATGTGTCACGGAGTGGGTTCAGTGGTGAGATCGGGTTAGTCTTGATTGTTGGATCATCAGATTGGATGGTTAGGATTTAAAAGAAGGATCAGATATATTGAAAGGGGAAGAAAGGAAGGTGTTGTACATATTCCCTCCTCCATTTAAAATTTCGCACTCTGCTTTCCTTTTTAAATCTATTTCCAATGTCTTTGTGGTCAAAACCCCCCATAAATGCGCTCATCGTCACCTTCTCCACCCCGAAATACATTGTCCAAGGTTTAAAATCTGCTTTATAATGGTTCAAAACCCACTATTTAAATTATATCGAGCCGAAGCCCCAGGACCTTAGCCCCTTTTAGGCCTTAGCCCTCTTACCGTTGACGTCACATGAACTGTTGACGTCACATGAATTAAGGCCGGAGACCGCAAGCTAAAACAAAAGGGGCTTGTTTTAATATTCAAGCAATGTCCACCATCCGATTAAATTAAATCAACGGAGCGGCATTTGTTTTATATGGAGGGCCCCGCGCATGCAAGAAACCGGCGGTATTACCCCGCACCACTTCCATCAGGCCGACAGTTTTGGGCCCAAGGCCAGCGACGCCACAAATCCTCTGCCGCGTGTCCCCTGGTACAGGCCATGAAACCACTTTCCCCGCGCGTTAAAGCGTGTACGCTCACCGGGTAGCGGAATTCGTCTGAACTGTCCGATCTACCGATCTCCATCCAACGGCAGATGTGTGCCGGAGTTGCCCACGCGTTATCACCTGTCCGCTATAACATAGGGCCCGCCACCGTGTCGCTCTCACCCATTTCCACCCGTTGACTCCGCCACGTCGTCCTCCCACTTGTTCCCCCGTATTTCCATGTGTTCGCTCCCGTGCGCACAAAACATTTCCCCCGTCATATATATATGTGTGCGTGTGTCTTCGTTCATATTCCCCTATTTTATTTATTCCCCCACTACTAAACTGTTTTACGCGCTTCGCCTGTTTACCCCATACCTCCATCGCTTTTCTTCCGCCACCCTGTGTGTTCCTGTCCCCTGATCGTGTCCACGACGTCGTCTTCATCCCCGCCTCCATCTGTGTCGGCTTTTCTAATATTTTGTGGGTTTTGCAGGTTTTAATATAATAGGAGGGCGTTTTAATTTTCCACCTCTGTTACAAAGGTTTAGAGCTCAAGAAAGATGATGTTCTGTGGGTGAAGTTTAATGAAGAAGCCGAGGGTAGGTACAAGAAATGATCGCCAATTAAAGAAAACAAGGAAATGCATTCACAGAACCCTCCAGAGAAATTCGCCCCGCATTAAAGATCTAGAATTCAAATCCAAATTCGAGGGCCAAGAGTACAGTACAGGATTGCAGATTATCCCAGATCTCTCATGGCAACAGATTTTCCCTCAGCTAAAGGCAGCACACTATATATATTTTATTATTTGTGTCATGTATATAAGGAGATTTTCATCTCCCAGCATTTATTTCTATAGACAGATTGTAAAGTACAGTTATTTATAGTTATTCATTCATAGAGTGGCCACGAATGCTTTCCGCCATTTTATTCAAATTGAGTCATTAAATGTTTTCAATCTACCTCCTCCTCTAGAATTCTCCATCTCCTCTATAAAAGGGGAAAAAGGAAACATTGTAAGGGTTCCAGATTTCTATCAGCAAACTGTGCAGTGAAAAGGCTCTGGTATACATCTTGTAATATTTCCTGTATGAAGTTTCAGAGCCCGTAGGGTCTCAGTGAGGAGGGGTTATAACTGTAATGAGGATTCTGGTCTCTGGTATCTCACAGTATGTAATTTCTCTTATGTGTTAATACAATATCTCTTTCATGCTATTTATCTTCTTGTATCATGCTCTAGAATGCGAGTGGCTCACTAGTTTGTAGTCAGGATTCATCCTTGTTGATGCCCTTTCTGGAATTAGTCAAGCGCTTTAAATAGGCCTAGTCATGGTATACTGTTCCATGTTCACTCTTTCCATATTTTCTGCTATATTAGTTGCTTGAGAAGGGTGCTTTTAAAACGCCATTGTCATATAAGGATTCGTAAATTGGTGTGCCCTTATATGGTTCTGTTGTGTATCTGGGTATCAGTCTCATGCCAGCTAATATATTTCTTATGTTTCCTCACTGCACTCATCATCTGATATTTGATTTCTGTGATATATTATTTGAATCGACCCTCTTTACAGTAAGCGGTCTCTTAACTGTCTGATGCATTTGTATTGGAGTTTTACTTGATGTCCCTACATTGTTCTTGTCTTTGTACTAGCTTCTGAGAGAGATTGGTCCCATTCAAAATTAATTTCCTTGTTCAAACAAGAGATAGTAAGTGAGTTCTTGGACTGACAACCCAAACTATAAAGGGCTCCTTGCTATATTAAGATGTCCTAGGCACTGGTCTATGGCAACTCTAGACTATCTCTAGGAGGGTGACAAAATCATCCACAACATCTTTCTGGCGCCGTTGCCGGGGAGCGAATTCAAGAATATCAGTTTCCCTGGGTCTCGACAAATTGTTTTCACTCTCTAATCAGGTGAGCACAGAGAGTTGAAGAGTTGCATATCTCTCACCTTGGCGACTCCACTGGTATTTATTTGATAAATCTTATTGGTAGTCCTGGCTCCTCGTAAGCCACATTTGAGGTCAAATACATCTCAGCTGAAAACACCTTACGTGTCTGACCCAGAGAAGATCATTCATAAAAGAGTTTGGAAGGAGAGGAAGTCAGCGCACGCTGAAAACCCTGAATATTCCGTTGAAGATTATCCGCCCTCTTCTTCCCAAGAAGTTAGAACAGAAAATCCCGAGTTTTACTCGGAGACTCCACGTAGGGGAAGTGCTTGGATTGAAGAAGATTCTCACCCTACGTTCGAGGCTGAAGAGATTAAAGAGGTCACAGAAGTAGTTGCTGTTAACCGTGAATTATTCCCATCCACACCTCAGACTTCTGTGCAATATATTCCCATTGTTATTCATACTCCACTTCCTCCTACTCCCCTCCCTTCATTTGTATCTCAGACTGTTGTACAACCCCCACCTCCCCCAATGGCTAATGTTCCTGCTTTTTTATTGAACAAATATGCTCCTTTGGCCTTACCCCAAGTGCTTAATGATATGCCACAGGATTACTTGAAGATTCTGCCAAGATTCAATGGATAAAATGAAATTGATGCTTAGAAGCACCTCGAGACCTTCTACTCTTTTGCAGAGAACTTAAATGTTGAACATCTGGATGTAGTCTTGAGACTATTTGTGCAATCTTTGGAAGGGGAAGCCAGAAAATGGTTTAAAACATTGGGAAATCGTTCTGTGACCACCTGGGATGTCATGGAGAATGTATTCCTCAGAAAGTGGGGAGAAAAGAAGGATCACGGTCAATGTCTCACTGAATTTAATACCATGAAGAAGAAACAGAATGAGGGAGTAGCAGAATTTATCAAAAGATTCAACAAGCTATATGTGAGCCTACCTCCTGAAATGAAGCCCCATGAAGCTGCTGCCAAGATAATTTTCATAGTAGCCTTTGAGTTCGATTTTGGCTTCGCATTGAGAGAAAGAAAACCTGCCACTTTAGATGATGCACAATCAGATGCTCTGGAATTGGAAGCAAACTTTGCCTCCACCAGGAAACTAAAGGGAAAAATTGAACAAGATACCAGGAGGAGAGGCAAAGAAGAGGTCTCCACCTCTAATCAGGAAAAGGATTCAGATAAAATGGATGAAATAAGTAAAATGATAAAGAAAATGGTCAAGCTTGAACTGGAAGCAAAGAATTCAGCTCCCAAGAATTATTATAATGCTCCAAACAGGGGATATAATCCTCAGTATAGAAGGCCACCATTGCAGATATTGCCAAGAGAAACAAAGGAAAAACAAGACCAGGTACCTCATCCCTTGTACCTGGAAGGACCAGCAGATGACTCCACTGGAGATGCAGCTTATGGATTAGACGATTCAAATCTGGCTTTTTCAAATAATGATGATATGGAATGCCCGTTGCAAGATGAAGATGAAGAAGCAGAGATTGATCATTATTGCAAGCAGTTTGTTGATTTCATGCAAGCATAGTTCAATGTCAAATATGATCTCAGATCTTCAAGGAAGAGGACCAGAACTCAAGACCAAGAAGAAGAGCCACCTCAGAAAGAAGCATCTGTTCAGAAAGAATCAGCAACAAAGAAGAACGCAGAAAAAGGTAAGAATCCTTTAAACACCCCCTTGCAGTCAAGTGATCAGATTCCCTCCTCTTCTAAAATAGTCAGTCCTCCTAATGCGGAGCCAGTGTCAAAAGAAATCAAGTCTTCAGTTGAGAATAAGGAGTCAAAAGAAGTAGTGATAGAAAAGCCCCCATCTGCTTTCAATTTGCAAAAAGAACTTGAGAAGATTAAGATTCCTGTCCCTCTGACTGAGTTATTAAAACAGCCTGTATATCAGTCTCAAGTTACCTCTTTTATGCTTCCTCCTGAAATACCAATTACACCTAATAGTTTAAATCTTCAAGAAGAAAGACCCATGGTAGTCTTTGGCCCACATGTCAAGGAGATAGACCCTTCTACTCCTCCCTTTTATGTGTCCCTAGTCATTCATGACCTGCTATTACATAACTGTATGTTAGATTCTGGGGCTTCCCATAATCTTATGCCTTTGTCTGTCATGGAGCAACTAGGGCTGCAAATTACAAGGCCATATAAAGATTTATATTCATTTGATTCCAAAAGGGTGAAATGCTTGGGAATGATTAAAGATTTAGTGGTCAATTTGGCCCAAATCCCAGCAAAGAGTGTGGTCATGGACATTGTGGTTGCTGATATCCCAGCCCGTTTTGGCATGTTGCTGTCAAGGTCCTGGGGTACCAAGATTGGGGGGTCAATTAAACTGGATTTAACATATGCTATTGTCCCAGTCTTTGGAGGTCAAGAAAGGAGGTTGTACAGAGAGACTAGATTTGTTAAAATGGTAACCAAGGCTGATTGCTCAGATAATTCTCCAGTCTATAACAAAGAGGGAGACTTTTCATGTTTGATGTTAGAAGAAAACCAAAATTATGCTCATGAGCCCCTTTTTGGCAAAATCCAAGCTGAGCAGCCTAAAGGAGATCAGGAATCAGAAATATGGACTTTGCATTTTGATGGAGCAAATTCAAGAGAAGGCAATGGAGATGGGGTATTGTTGATTTCTCCCACAGGAAAATGGGTGCCCTTGTCTTTTAAATTGGAGTACGAGGCTACAAACAACGTAGCTGAATACGAAGCGCTATTATTGGGACTACAGACAGCTAGAAACATGGGCATCCAATGTCTAAAAGTCTTGGGAGACTCTGAGCTGGTAGTGAGACAGATTAAAAATGAATGCCAAACTAAGCATCCTCGGCTCAGAGCATATAGAAACGAAGTATGGGACATGATGGAAAATTTCTTCTCAGCATTTAACATACAGTTCATGCCCCGGGAGCAAAACAGAATAGCAGACTCTCTTGCTGTTGCTGCCAGTACATTCCGTCCTCCTCAGAACCCACTTTTAAGATATGAAGTGGAGGTACGGTACAGACCATCCATTCCAGATAATATAAAGCACTGGTAGGTATTTGAAGATGATGAACAAATGAAGAGATTCATGGAGACAGTGGGAGAATTTACAAATATAGAGATTGATGATGAGAGGGAGGCAGAAGCTGAAAAATTTGCAGAAAACAAATGGGAAGAGAATATAGCAGGAAACAAAGTGCTGCAGCTGAAAGGAAATGTTATACCTAGAGGGTTAGTGCCTCTAGAAAGATTGTTTAACAAAGATGATATTCCATTGTAGCCGAACAAGGTAACAGAAGAAGATCAAGTGGGAGATTTGAATCTGGGTACTCATGCTGATCCCAAAATTGTTAAATTATCCAAAAGAATCCCAGAAGAATACAAAGAAAAATATTTGAAGTTGTTTCAATCTTACAAAGATGTTTTTGCTTGGTCCTATCAGGACCTAAAAACTTTTGATGTAAATATAATACAGCATAAGATTCCATTGAGGGAAGATGCAAAGCCTTATAAACAGAAACTCAGACAGGTAAACCCTCTGCTGCTTCCCTCAATTGAAAAGGAAATCAAGAAATTACTGAAGGCCAAGATAATCGTGCCATTGAGGTACTCAGAATGGGTAGCAAATCTTGTTCCTGTTCGAAAGAAGAATGGAGAAATAAGGCTCTGTGTGGATTTCAGGAATTTGAATAGAGCATCTCTCAAAGATAATTATCCACTGCCTAAGATGGACCACATCCTGCAGAAAGTAGTGGGAGCATCCAGAATGTCAATGATGGATGGTTTTTCTGGTTATAATCAGGTGGCTGTTTTCCCAGAAGACCAGAAGAAAACTGCATTTACTACACCATGGGGAACCTTTATGTATGCCAGGATGCCATTCGGATTAATTAATGCAGGAGCTACTTTTCAGAGGGCAATGGACATAGCCTTCGTTGGAGAACAGGACAAGTTCTTGGTGGTGTACCTTGATGATATCACAGTGTTTTCAAAGAATGATGATGAGCATATTGAGCATTTAAGAAGAACTTTTGAAAAATGCAGAAGGTACGGCCTTTCCCTCAATCCTCAAAAATCTTTGTTTGCATTAGATGAGGGAAAACTCTTAGGGCACATTGTAACTAAAGATGGTGTGAGAATAGACCCTAAGAGAGTTGAAGTAATAAACAGCATTCCTTTACCAAGAAATAAGAAAGAGGTACAGGTGTTCTTAGGCCGAATCAATTTTTTGAGAAGGTTTATTCCTAACTATGCTGAGATAGTTAGGCATATAACTAATATGCTGAAAAAGGAGAATGAAGTAAAATGGTCCCAGGAGTCTAGAGATGCATTCACAAGGATAAAACAGGTGTTTGCTGAAGCTCCTGTGCTAGCGGGGCCAGACTACAAAAAGCCATTTATGGTTTTCTCATTTGCTTCTCCTCACACAATTGCTGGAGTGTTATTGCAGAAAAATGAAGAGGGATATGAACAGCCTATAGCTTTCTTCAGTCAAGTACTTTATGACGCAGAATTGAAATATAATATATTGGAGAAGCAGGCATATGCCCTGGTAAAGTCCCTTAAAGCTTTTAGAGTTTATATTTTGCAATCTCATATTACTGCTTATGTTCCCACAGCAGCTGTCAAAGACATTCTGGTTCAGGGAGACAGTGAAGGTAGAAGAGGAAGATGGATTGCAAAAATTCAAGAGTATGATTTGGATATAAGGCCTACTAAATTGATCAAAGGACAGGGACTTGCCAAGATGTTATCTAAATCAAATCGTCAAGCTTTGGGCATTAATTTATCCATGATAGCAAATGAAGAATCTGAAAAAGGAGAGGAGCAACAAGGACTGGAGATGGTCACTCAAAAGGTACATGTGAAATACCTAACTAGTCCTTGGTACAAAGAAATTGTTGAATATATCTTAACACTTAGCTGTCCCCCAAATTGTGATAAGGTCAAATACAGAGCTGTAAGAATGAAATCACATAAATATGTAATTGCCAATGGACAGCTCTATTGGAGAGACCCTCTAGGTATATTGCTGTTATGCCTCACAGAAAATGAAGTGCAAAATATAATGACATAATTTCATGAGGGGATATGTGGAGGACATTACAGCTGGAGGGCAACATCTCACAAAATCCTGAAGGTTGGTTTTTACTGGCCTAAATTGTATACAGACGCTTTTTCTTGGGTCAGAGCATGTGACAAGTGCCAAAGATTCGCAGAAAGGCAGAAATTAGCAGCCATGCCCTTGATTCCTATTCATGTAAATGAACCATTTCAGAAATGGGGATTAGATTTTATAGGAGAAATACATCCCCCATCAAGTGGCCAACATAAATGGATACTGACAGCCACGGATTATTTTACGAAATGGGTGGAAGCCATACCCACCAGAAATGCTACAGATGCTGTAATAATGAGGTTTATAGAGGATAATATCATATCTAGGTTTGGTTGTCCTACAAGAATTGTAACTGATAATGCACAAGCTTTTAAATCTGCCAGATTTGTGAACTTCTGCCAAAGGTATAACATCATCCTGACTCATTCCACAGCATACTATCCACAGGGAAATGGCTTAGCAGAGTCATCTAATAAAACCCTGGTGAGAGCCCTGAAGAAAACAATCAGTGAAAATCAGAAGAATTGGGACTCTCAATTGAAGTTTGCTCTATGGGCGAATAGGATAACAAGCAAAAGAGCAACAGGTAAGTCTCCATACGAGCTGGTATATGGAAGAGCAACTGTTTTTCCTGTGCAATTGGCTTTGCCAGTAGCACGCTTTATGCAGGAAATCCAGGAAGAACCAGATGATATGATCAGAAGAATAAATCAATTGGTTGAATTGGAAGAAACACGGAACCAGGTAGATCAAATATTGATAGAATATCAGGAGAAGATGAAGAACGTATTTGATCAGCATGCAAAAGACAAGAATTTTCAAGTTGGAGACCTGGTTCTCAGATGGGATGTTCGCAGAGCAGAAAAGGGCAAGCATGCTAAATTTGATCCATTGTGGTTCGGGCCATTCAAAATAGTGAAGCTTGGGAGAAACAACACCTTTTCTTTAGAAAATCTACAGGGTGATTTGTTGGATGCACCCGTGAATGGCCAATTCCTCAAGCCGTATTTCCAATTCTGACCCAGGCTAAGAATGCTTGATTGTATATACTATATATAAGTTGTTTTGGTTTTTATTCTCATTAAGGAAAGAATGCTGATAATTACCTGAAGTAGGAGCGCAGGGGAATTGACGAACAGAGTGAACTATTCAGTGGTCTGCGTGTTCTCGACATGCCCGAGGACGACCATGTCGTCCCCAGATGGAGGCGATGTTGTACATTTATACTCCTGCAGGCAAATTTATGGTCCGCCACCTTTTTCAATTCTCTTTCACATCTCCGCCGTGGCCAAAGCTCCATGCTCCTGTTTGCTATTATTGTCTCTGCCCGAAAATCCGCTTTGCAATGGTTAAAAAGCTGCAATTTAAATTATGTCAGGCCGAAGCCCCAAGGCCTTAGCTCTCTTACTGTTGACGTCACATGACTTAAGGCCGGAGACCGCAAGCTAAAACGAAAGGGGCTTATTGTTTTAATATTCAGGCGAAATGTTGGCTGTCCGATCTGGCTCAAATCAACGGAGCGGTGATCGTCTCATTTGAAGGACCCCGCACACACAGAAAACCGACGGTATTACCCCGCACCACTTCCATCAGGCCGACAGTTTTGGGCCCAAGGCCAGCGATGCCACAAATCCACTGCCGCGTGTCCTCAGTACGGGTGGAAAACTGCTTTTCTCCCGCGCGTTAAAGGCTGTACCACGACCAGGCAGCAGAATTCGTCTGAACCGTCCGATCTACTGATCTCCATCCAACGGCAGATGTGTGCCAGAGTTGCCCACGCGTTATCACTTGTCCGCTATGACATAGGGCCCGCCATCGTGTCGCTCTCACTCATTTCCACCCATTGACTTCGCCACGTCGTCCTCCCACTTGTCCCCCCGTACTCCCACGTGTTCGCCCCCGTGCACCCAAAACATTTCCCCCCTCATATATATATATATGTGTGTGTGTGTGCGTGTGTTTTCGTTCATATTCCCCCATTTTATTTATTCCCTCACAACCAAACTATTTTACGCGCTTCACCTGATTACTCTCTACCTCCATCGCTTTTCTTCCGCCACCCTGCGTGTTCCTGTCCCCGGTTCGTGTCCATGACGTCGTCTTCATCTCCACCTCCATCATCCCCGCCTCCATCTGTGTCGGTTTTTCTAATATTTTGTGGGTTTTGCAGGTTTTAATATAACAGGAGGGCAGTTTAATTCGTTGCCTCTGTTGCAAAGATTTGGGGCCCATAAAAGACAATTTCCTGTGGGTGAAATTTAATGAAGAAGCTGAGGGTAGGTGCATGAAATGACCACCATTAAAAAAGACAAAGAAATGCCTTCACAGAACCCTCCAGAGAAATTTGCCCCGCATTAAAGATCCAGGATTCGAGTCCAAAATCGAGGGCCGAGAGTACAGTACAAAATTGCATATTATCTCAGGTCTCTCACGGCAGCAGATTTTCCCTTAGCTAAAGGCATCACACTGTATATATTTTATTATTTGTGTCATGTATATAAAGAGATTTTCCTCTCCCAGCATTGATTTTCACAGACAGATTTGGGTCATTAATTGTGCTTCATCTACCTCCTCCTCTAGAATTCTCTATCTTTCCTATAAAGGCCCGAAAAAAAGACATTGAAGGGGTTCCAGATTTCTATCAGCAAACTGTGCAGTGAAAAGGCTCTTGTATACATCTTGTAATATTTCCTGTATGAAGTTTCAAAGCCCGTAGGGTCTCAATGAGGAGGGGTTATAACTGTAATGAGGATTCTGGTCTCTGGTATCTCACAGTATGTAATTTCTCTTATGTGTTAATACAATATCTCTTTCATGCTATTTATCTTCTTGTATCATGTTCTAGAATGCGAGTGGCTCACTAGTTTGCAGTAAGGATTCATCCTTGTTGATGCCCTTTCTGGAATTAGTCAAGCGCTTTAAATAGGCCTAGTCATGGTATAATGTTTCATGTTCACTTCATCCATATTTTCTGCTATATTAGTTTTTTGAGGGGGGTGCTTTTAAAACGCCATTGTCATATAAGGATTCATAAATTGGTATGCCCTTATATGGTTCTGTTGTGTATCTGGGTATCAATCTCATGTCAGCTAATATCTTCTTTATGTTTCTTCATTGCACTCATCATCTGATATTTGATTTCTGTGATATATTATCTGAACTGGCCCTCTTTACAGTAAGCGGTCTCTTAACTGTCTAATGCCTTTATATCATAGTTTTACTTGATGTCCTTGCATTGTTCTTGTCTTTGCATCAGTTTCTGAGAGAGAGATTGGTCCCATTCAAAACTAATTTCCTTGTTCAAACAAGAGATAGTAAGTGAGTTCTTGGACTGACAACCCAAACTATAAAGGGCTCCTTGCTATATTAAGATGTCCTAGGCACTAGTCTATGGCAACTCTAGACTGTCTCTAGGAGGGTGAAAAAATCATCCACAACATGATGGAAGGTGATCAGGTAGAAGGATGGGGCCCGATGGCCATTGATCTACAGAGATCAATGGTCTAGATTTTTTTTAGACCATAACGTCGGGAATGAAGAAAATAGAAGGAAAGTTGGGTTCAGGAAAGGTTTTTAAATCCCTTTTAGCGCCCGATTGCAGAGCTTTAGGACGCATGGAGGAAGGGGCTTAAGGTAATAAGCTCTCGGGGGCTTAAAAACTTTATAGTGCATAAAACTGTATTAAGGCCAAAAACATAGATTTTTAAGGCCTGAAATAGGGTTCCAATAGATGAAAGAAAGGGCTTTTAAACCAAATAAAGGGAGATTTAAGGTTTAAGAGGGTTAAAAATGGTTTTGAGAGGCAAATGAAGGGGTTTACGGATGAAATGGAGAAGGAAATGGAGAAGTGTAATGATGAAAAATGGAGTTTTTAAGCAGTCTTTCTCTTAGTAAATAGTAGGTACTTTAGGCCTAATAGTGAAACAGAAGTGAAGATTAATACCCAGGATAAACAACATCATAAGACTTCAAGAACTCACAAATCTGGAAATGAATTGTTTCTTGAAGGCTAAAAAATATTTAGCCACCATTTGAAAAACAAATTTTATAGGTGGCTAACAGTGGCTCCACATTGGGATGGAATCTTATTGAAGGTGTCAAGAACTTCAGACAATTTATCTCTGGATGCTGATTAGTGCCCTGTGCTTGATAATCTTTTACCATCATCTGTTGACAAAGATGGTTAGAACTTGATATATCAGCAGAAAAGATTTCCCAAACATCTACCTCCACAACCTACTTCCTAACATTTTTTCTTCAGAAGGTGCACTTAGACTTGCAAACCTTTTTCATCAATATTTTATTCTTTTATTGAAAACATAAAACTAGTCTAAGTCTACTCTTATTTCTCCATGAGTTTAGATTAAGCAGTTGAACTCATAAGTTTCTCTACCTAACTACTATCTGCCAGGATTAGACTGTCTGATAGAATTTTATTCTCTATATTCTAAAACAAAAATTTAAAAATAGCCAAGCTAGGATTAAGTAGTCGAACTTGCTCCAGTCTATGGCATAACAACAAGCTGCACATAGAGTAAAATTTGCAGAAAATTTAAAACAAAACAGTGAAGTCTTAAGATCTGAAAATTTAAAAGCATCCTTCATTATTTCTTCAGCGCTAGTTTTGATCTTGTTTGAGCTGTATTTTTCTTTTCTGGTTCAAGTTTTGAGTTTTTTAGAACCAGTTTTTCATCAATCTCATAGGTTCAAGATTTGAGCTTGTTTGAACCTTTATTTTTCTATCCTAATCTACCTTACTGATAAGCCAAGATTGAGTTGTTTGGAAAATCTGATTCACTAACCTATCAGCAGTAAATTTAAACTTATCCAATCATGATTTGACTGTATGATTGAATAGAATGTATTTCTTGTGGTAGTGGCATTTAAGCTTACACACTTTCAGATTTTATTTCTCTTTTTTGGTATGGGGTTGTACCTTTCTTGTTTTCATTATGCACTCTTTTATATTTTCTATTATTTTTTGTATTTTTCTCCCTTTTAAACTTTTAAAAGCAGTGATAAGCTATGATATTTACAATGAGGGAAAATGAAAAAGCTTCAAACTAGTATAGTTAAGAAAAATAATGCTTGAGCATCCTGCCATTGACAGGACCTCCAAAAAGTTCAGTTCCATTCAATTCCTGCGAAAAATAAACATTGTTACCAGTAGTAGAATGAATGAGATAAGGGCCTAGGCATAAGTTATCAAATTTTCCATGTTTGCCCTTATCTTCTCTCCTAGAATCCAACTTCAAAACTTTTTCACCAATGTTGAAATCATTTGCTTTGGTTATTTTATCAAACAGCTTCTTGATGTTTTCTTGCTTGTGTAGTGCTCTGTTGTAGACTTCCTCCCTGGTTTGTTGAAGATGTATAGTCTGATGTATTCTCCTTGTCATATCATTTTATTCAGACTGTACTTCTTGGATCAATTTCATGACCGACACTCCTAGACTGGTTGGAAAAATTGCATCTGCTCCATAAACTAGCTAGTAGGGTGACATTCCAATTGATTTATTAAGTGTTAATCTATCAGCCCATAATGCATGTACTAGCTTTGTGTGCCATGACTTCTTATTGTCTTCGAACAACTTCTTTATTATATTTACCAAGCTCTTATTTGAGGATTTTGCTAACCTATTACCTTGTGGGTAATAAGCAGTAGAATGGCCCAATGAAATCTGATATTTATGATAGAATTCAACCATCTTTTTGGATCCAAATGTAGCAGCATTGTCAGTGATAACCTTCCTAGGACATCCAAATCTAGACAGGATATGATTTTCAAGGAATTTTATGATGACAGAGTCAGTGGTTTGTTTAGAAGGGATGGCCTCTATCCATTTGGTAAAGTAGTTTATTGCAGTGAGGATGTATCTATGTTGGGCAGATGAGGGTGGATGGATTTCCCCAATGAAGTCTAGACCCCATTGTTGAAAAGGTGCTTCAACAGTGATTGGTTACAGAGGTAAGGGAAGCAATTTTCTTTTGCCTTCAAAAAGTTGGCATTTGTGACAGGCCTTTATCATTTTCTAAATATCTTGAAGGAGGGTGGACTAGTAATAACCAGCTCTAAGGATTTTATTGGTAGTTGTCTTCCAATAGAGGTGGCCTCCACATTCTCCTTCATGGAACTCATGCTTGATCTTATCTACGTCATTCTTAGGCAAACATTTAAGCAATAATCCAATACCATTTTTCCAATATAGAATTTTATCCAAAATTTAGTAATTAACAGCTTTCAACTTTAAAAATATTGCCTTCATTTTAGACAAACCAGGAGGTGTATTTAAATTGAGCAAAACATATAAAATATCAGCATACCAAGATGAAAACAGAAAATGATCTTCAATAATGGGAGTTGACAACTCCTCCTGTTCATCTAATGCATCTAACATGTTTATATCAAGAGCTTCAAAATTGGACTCAGCCATTAATATTGCTAGTCCTTAGCCTTTTATGAGCTTAGTGGGCTTGATTTCTAAAGCATATTCAAGTATCACATCAATCCACTTTCCTCTTTTGCCATTTGGATCTTGTGTTAAAATGTCCTTAACAACTGAACTTGGCACAAATGCAATTATGTGGGAATGTAAAATGTAAACTCTAAAGTAGTTTAAGGCTTTGACAAGGGCAAAGGCTTGCTTTTCCATGATATTGTACTTCAGAGGTGCATCTCTTAATGCCCTACTAAAGAATGCAATTGGCTGCTCTTGTCCCTTCAAATTTTTCTGTAATAGGACAACAACCACTGTGTGTTCTGATGCAAATGAAAAAATGAAGAAATCCTTTGTAAAATCAGGACTGATTAGAACTGGTGTTTTGGTCAATGCTTGTTTTACCAGCTCAAATGATCTCTTTGCTTCTAAGGTCCATTTAAATCCTTCTTCTCTTTTAAGCATATTGGTCATGTTTCTAAGGAGTTCAGCTAGATTGGGTATGAACCTTCTCAAGAAATTTATCTTCCCAATGAAAGATTGAAGTTCCTTGATGTTTCTGGGATGGTTGATTTGCAATATATCATCAATCCTTTTTGGGTCTATCCTTATTCCATTTTCTAATATGATGTGTCCAAGAAGTTTACCTTCTTGAAGAAGTTTACCTTTTTGGAGGCCAAACATTGTTTTCATTGGATTTAAACATAGCCCATATTTCCTGCATTTCTCAAAGACTTTTCTCAAGTGTTCTAGGTGTTCTTCATCTCTTTTGGAAAAAAAAGTGATATCATCGAGGTAAATAATGATGAAGAAGCCTAATTCTTTTGAGAATGCAATATCCATGGCTCTCTGAAATGTAGCACCAGCATTCATCAAAACCAAAGGGCATTTTCACATACATGAAAGTACCCCAAGGTGTGGTAAAGGCTGTTTTAAGTTGATCATCAGGATGTAATAATATCTGATTGTAACCTGAGAAGCCATCTAGCAAAGAAATTCTTCTAGAACCAACTACCTTTTGTAAAATGTGATCCATTTTGGGTAGAGGGTAATTGTCCTTCAGTGAGGCTTTCTTTAAGTTTCTAAAATCAATATAAAGTCTTATCTCTCTTGTTTTCTTCCTAACTGACACAAGATAGACACCCAATCTGAGTATCTAACAGGGACAATAATTCCAGCCTCATACATTTTTCTGATTTCTTTTTCCACCAAAGGTAATTGAACAGGGTTGATTCTGGACAATTTTTGTTTAAAAGGTTTCTAGTTTTCTTTGAGGGGTATCTTGTGCTGAATTATTTCTGTATCATAGGACTTTAAATATTCATAGCCCCATGCAAAAACATCAGAAAATTCCTTAAAGAGCTCAATGTATTTCAGTTTGATGTGAGCTGGCAATGTTTTAGATAGTTTGATCATTTTTGGCTTTTGTTCATTCCCTATGTTACATTCTTCTACTTCAATTTCAACAGGTTCCAGTTTTGGTTTTTTGGCAACATCATTGAAATCAAGCAACTCTTCTAATGGGACCAGTCCTTTTGGCTAGGTTTGAGTGCTAGATTGCATCATTTCTAAATCTTCCTTTTATAAATCTGCACTAACTTATGTTGTATGTTCAGGTTTGTCAGATAACAGATTTATCTCGGTAATTTCTAGAGACTTTACTTCTTCAACAAGTAAATTTTCTTCCATAGGAAAGTCTGGTTCATAATCTGAATCTGAACTTGGTAGCTCAAATTCATTTCCAGACTGTAAGAATTCTTCTATTTGTTTATCTCCCTCAAATACCTGCCAGTATTTTTCATTGTCTGGGACATCTAGTCTGTATTTCTATTGAATTATGTGTTGTTTATTTTCAGTAGGCTTTTTTCAAGTACTAGCAGAAATGGCTAGTGCATTAGCAAGCATATTTTGGTTTCTAGGGACAAATGTTAGTTCATACTCATTAAATGTTTTGAGTAAATCCAGGGTATCATACCTATAGGCTCTTAATCTGGGATGCTTTTTACTGTATTTCCCATTAATTTTCCTAATTATTAGTTCAAAATCTCCATGAATAGTTATCCTTCTGGCTCCTAATTTTCTCAATAAATGCAAGCCCAAAAGGAGTGCGTCATATTCTGCTATTTTGTTCGTGCATTGAAAGTTCAATTTGTATGGGTGTCCTTCAGCATGATTTTTCATTTTGTTGTGAAGCCACACTCCTGCACCTACACTAGTCTTGGTACAAGAGCCATCAAAACTCATACTCCAAAGAGGACTAGTTTCAGATTGACTAGTTTGACTACTATCCTCTTTATCTATTGTGCTTTTAGATTGCTCTTATAAGTCAGCGCTATGTTGAAATTTGTTTAGTTCCTCATGTTCTTCAATATGTTGATGATTCTTCTTTTGACTCTCAAGTTTAACAACCCATGGATGATTGTTTTCTAGCTCTAGACCTATGATTTGTTTGCCGTAATTTTTTGATTTAGCAAACTGTTTTGACACTTCTGTCTTTTCTTCCTTCTTTTCTGTGTTTGCCACTATGTCACTGTGTAGGGTGGTCACTAAGTCAGTTAAGGTTTCTTTCTCATTGAATGTTTCATTATTGAATAGAATAAATGAGTCAAGGCCTGTATGTACATAATAAAGAGGAGAATTTTCCGGTCTCTCTTGACTACTTACCATGTATTTCATGTGAGATTCCCTATAAAGTATTCTAGTTTGATTGAAAACAGGGATGGTAGCATATGTCATATCCATTTGCATTGTTCCTTTTAACTTAGCTCCCCATGATCTTGATAACAACATACCATATTTAGGGGGACATCAGCCAGTACAATATCCATCACTAAACACTTGGCTCGAATTTGAGCTAAGTTTCCACAAAGGTCTTTGATCAAGCCTAAACATTTCCCTCTACTTGAGTCAAAGGAATATAGATCTTTGTATGGTCTGGTGATTTCAAGGCCTAAGCTCTCCATTATTGCTTTGGGCATTAAGTTGTGAGAGGCCCCTGAATCATGCATAGCATTGTGTAAAATTTTGTCATGAATTTTCAAACTAACATAAAATGGAGGAACTGGCCCTCCTTGGTATCTTCCTTCAATATTAGGACCAAATAAGAGCTCTAGTTGGTCATCATTAAGGTTGACAATGTCACTATTTTCTCCTATGTTGAAGGCTTTCAAAATTTGTGATCTATAGACATCTTGGGTGACTAATTCAGTCATTAGGGGAATTTTGAGGTCTAAAATGGGCCTCATAAGAAAAATGTACAACAAAAATAAACTTTATAAAAACCAATAGGATTCAAGATGATGATGTCATCCATAATGGATGATTCACCATTTTTGGAGTAAAAAAGTAAAAATATTAAAAAATAATAAAATAATAAAACTTCTTTTTCAACTCGTATTTTAAACTTATCTCCCAAAATTTTTACTCAAATTTCAAGCGGGAGTACTCGTTGGATGCGGAATTTAATTCCTCATCCAAGGAGTACCCATGTTGCATACTTTCGATGAACTCTTCCTGCACGAAAAATGAAAGATAAAAAACGTGATTGTAATCACGTTTTTTTTGTATTTCTCATTTTAAATTAGTAAGTTTCTGTCGAAATTATTACTGTTACAGGTACTCCTTGAGATTGGGGTTAAATTCCGCATCGAATGAGTACTCCCACTCAAAATTTCAGTAAAAAATTTGGGAGATAAGTTGAAAATATGAATTGAAAAGTAGTTTTTTCATTTTTCCCTCTAAAATTTGATGATGTCATCAAATCTTATTAGATTTTTTCCACTATTATTTTATAATTTCCTTAGGAGGCCCATTTTAGACCTCAAAATTCCCCTAATGGAGGGGAATAGAGATTTTAATCTTGGCAATTTCTTGTTCCAAACTAAAAAGAATTTGATTTTTTACAATGTTTGTTTCAGCCTTGTTAATCACCACTTTATCAACAAAATCAGTTTGTTGATTTCCCCTAATTACATTGGTCAAAATTGTTTTTATAGGAGCATTAGCTGAAGTACTAATGATGCTAAGGTTTGCACTCTGTTTTTCATTAATTTGAGTGCCTTTCTCTTTTTTTTGATCAGAATTTATAGCCACTATTTTGTCCTTTTGTTTAATGTTTTTGGGTTTGCTCACAGCGTTGTTTATTATAGAATTTCCAGATGTTTTGTTCTTGGGAGCTTCCTGATTCTTTTTACTCCTACAGTCATATTCTCTTGGGGTCTCTATGATGAAATTTTCCAGCTCTTGATAGTAATTTTCATCTTCTGTTCTTCCATCATCATAGAATGCATATAAACCTTGTTTCCTATTGTGAGGAACATCAAAATTATCATTGTCTACTCCCAGCATGTTTATGTCATCTTCCTCTGTTTGTTCAATTGTTTCTTCAACTTCACTTACATAGTTTTGATGAAAAGGGAGTATAATCTCCTTATCAGAGTCTCTTGGTCTGTTTTGTGGTTGGTTTCTCCTAAAGTTCTGATTTAGATTTTGAGATTGATTTATGTTTGGGGAGCTAATTACTTTTCTCTAGATTGTGATCTCTCAAGTATGCTCATCTTTTTCATAATTTCCTCCATCATTCTTTCCATTTTTGAAATAGATGTGGAAGGTTCACCTTCCTAAATGATACTTTCTTCTCATTCCTCATCCTAGCTCTTTTCTCAATCAGATTTACTTCCACAGCTAGAGCTCCCTTCTGCATTTCTTCCAAAGTCAAGGGGTCTCTTTCTGTTAGTTGATAGGCCATTTCAGGATCAAATCCTTCAGGAAATTTGGCCAAGGTTGAGCCTTGTGGAGGTTTCAAGTCTGGGGGTAGTGCATTATACACACTATTGAACCTAGTGCAATAATTTTGAACACTTTCCCCAGTGTTTCTTTTGAGGTTGTTGTAGTCTGAAAGTATTTGGAGAGGATTTTTCCTGACTTCCCTTTTGTTCAGGAATAACTGATGGAGAGCTTGAATATCATTAATACTATGAGGGGTTAAGCCTTTAAACCATTTTCTTGCTTCTCCCCCTAGACTTTGAGCAAACAATCTGAGTTTGATAGTTTCATCATCTATCTCATTTCTATCAAAATAGTCATTCATCTTGTCCACATGTTGTGAAGCAGTAGTAGCACTACTGGCATCATATAATGGTATCTTGGACTGATAGTCCTGTGGCAAGTTGACTAAAGGTAAAGGAAGGACTAGAGGGGCATACCATGTTGCCATGATAGGAGGTTGTGGAAAAAATGGGGGGTTTACAGGTGGGGGATGCAAGATGGGAGGGGTTTGATGGAATGGAGTGATTCGAACAACGAATGGATGAGTAATAGAAGTACTTGGACCAGAAAGAGACTATTGAGCAGATCTAGGGTGAGAGAGACCAAAATTATGAATATAATGAAAATCAGGAGGTGTAGAAGGATGGTTTTCTCTACTATTATGGTCACCACTATGTTGGGGTGAACTAGGAGGCTCAAAGTCAAACTGATCTATGCCACTAAGTGACTTAGTTCTTGGTAAATTACTTGAAAAAGGTAAGTCAACTTGGGCTTTCTCAAGAGCTGCAAGATTTTCAGGAAAGGAATTAGCTCTTACAATTGGTCTGACAATAGTTGGATGGTTAACCTTAGGAGATTTCCTAAGAATTCTTTCAGCGTTTTCAACTATCTCAGGAGGATTTGGGTTAGGATGGCTCCTAGTATGAATTCTTTTTGAAGCCACAATGTTGTGTTTTAGACCCACTATCTAGAAACGTTTAGCCAAATATGACAATATTTAAGAGGAAAACTAGTCTATTGACAAATAAAACTTAATCCTCAAAGTTTATTTACTAAGTTTAAATGATGTTATAATAGAGGGCTTCCTAGTGGAGTCTTTGGAAAACCAAGGAAAATCAACAGGCCTACTGATGTTCAGTGGAGTCACCAGGTGAAGGATTTTTACTTGATTTCAGGGCTTGAAAGTTGTTCACCATCAACAATCAAAACCACTCTAGGTAGACATTTTATTTATTTGTTAAAAATGGGATTATCTGAGTTTTGAAGTTATCTATTACTTTAGAATTTCCCCAGTATGGTCGCCAGGAATGTTAGGTCTCCGTAATTTAGTAGAGTGGCAATACTAAACACTGCAGAGCCTACATCAAAACCGCTTTGGGATTCTAGGATCTAGCCCTCTTGAATCCAGAGAGGGATCTCTCTATAAGTTTCAAATATTGATTTATCTTTAAGGCTTTTTAGTGTGATTTTAGGCTAGTTATTAAGAACAAGGGTTTTGTTTGTTTGGTTGGGTGTGATCTTTAATTGAGTGGAAAATCCTGAAAATGAAAGAGTTTCAGAGGGGTGAAGGTGTGAATAATCAAAACAAGGTTCAGCTGATAGGATAGGTATGAAACAACACCTAATCCATTGGGCTATGGAGTCACAAAATGTTTTAATTGCACAACAGTTTTCAAGAGTGGTCCATGGGGAAAGTCATCTATAACAAAGGATCTCTTTAGATTAAATGATGGGATGGAACATTAAAGTGTTGAGAACAAAGTAAAGCTAAAAACTCAATCAAGAATTAATTAACTCTGCTCAACAAGAAAAATCCTTTAAGTAACTATTTTTAAGTAAACCAAAGGACAGGGCTAACCATAGACTTCTTTGGAAAAACTTTTACTAAAGCCAACTTATCAGACAAACAATCCAGTAATCCCCTTGATTACTTTCAGAAAGGATGAAAACATATAAGAAAACAAAATGTAGCGTAAGATCAAGTAAGGACTTTGAACCTATCCTGCTTTCAGCATACTCTTAGGGAAACTTTCAAACAACCTTTGGAGAAAGAACTAGAAGACAGGGAAAACCATAGACTTTCCTAGTTTAACTCTACATTGTTCTTGAAAATATCATTCAAGAGCAATATTTAGAGTTTTAGACAATAAAACATGGTCTCACCAACATTCCTTGACTGTTTGAACTGTATTAAATCATTCTTAAATACACAATTGGAGGAAAACATAAAGATAAAGCTTATCAGTGAGAGTATGGTACTTCTAAGAGTAAATCCTAGCTCTATATTTGTTGTTCTTTATCAAGGAAAAATGAAAATTTTTATGGAAAACATAAGAAGGAAAACAAGTATAATGAGAGGAACATCAGTAATGGTATAGACCAGGATCCCATGAATCAGCTTATATATTGATGTCAATCTAGTTACATACTTCAAGTCTAATGTTTCAGTACAGCAACAACTTCTCTTCTCAACCTAACTTCTTTGGTTACAAACAGAGCTTCAACAGCCTCTGAGAACTATTTACATACAGAAAGTTTCGAGTAGCAAGTATTACATCAACAACCAAAAAAAACTCATCTTCTTCAGAAGTATTTATAGAAGAAAGTGGAGGTGGAGTAAAGGAAGGATCTCTAGGTTCAATTAATACAAGTTAATGCTTCTCTGCCTTTGAGGGGCTCAATAGAGGAGAGCTCTGATGTTTTCCATGTATTAATTGGTTTTCATTTAATTTTTAGCTACTTGGCAGATTTTGTTGACTTTAAACTCTTTCAGAGAGGCTGGAAATAACTTTGGCTGTCTTTAACAAAAATATCACTAACTAAGGCAATAACTATGCCTTCTTTTGATTTATTGAGGCTGTAGGTGGAACTTTGGTAGCTGAAGAGGATAAATGGTCTCTGATGTGGCATTCAAGGCTTTTCTGGAGGTTTGTCTTCATTCTGTGGATTAGGCCTTCGATATTCAATTTGTGCCTTGATCCCTTTAAGCTTTTTTTATATCTTTAATGCTCTAATTATGCTCTAATCCTCTGTCTTTGATATTGATATTCCTTAATCACCTGATGTTCACTGTGTTTGCTAGTTGCAAGTGTGCAGAGGGTTTGCACATGTGGAGGTTTTTGTTTTAATCAATCGATGATCATGACTCATCGATCCAAAATTGAGATATCAAGCCCCCTTAGATCCCGTCTGACCTATATCTAAGGCCACGGGGATCGTCATCCTCGACCTATGATACTGTAACTGGCTGCAGGGGATTTTACCCCTTAACTTATAAAACCTGCATAAAACAAATAATCGTTATTTAAATCCTACAGAAATAGGTTTAAAACTGCTTAGGAGGGTTCATGAAGGTGGTTCGGAGCTGTGAGAATGGATGAATGTAGCAGTAGAAGGGAGAAACCCTTGGCGTAAGCGAAAAAGGGTTTGAATTTTTTGAATTTGGCACAGGAATGATAAAGGGTGGTTTCGGAAAACCGGAAGTAGATTTCGTGTAGCAATTGGGGGGGTAAGCGGTATTAGCTTTTGGAACTCGATATGTGTTAGCGTTCGACACGTGGATTTCTAAAACCACTTTTATCACGTGGAAGTAGCGCACTGGGAAGGAGGGGTGAAAATCGTGTGATATTGATTGCCAACCATTCGATTGGAGGCTCCATATCCAACGGTGCGGGTTGAGCGGGATGGATGAAGAGCTGTGGGGTAAAAGTGTATGTAGGGTTGTAGGACGCATGGAGGAAGGGGCTTAAGGTGATAATCTCTTGGGGGCTTAAAAACTTTATAGTGCAGAAAATTGTATTAAGGCCAAAAACAGAGATTTTTAAGGCCTGAAATAGGGTTTTGATAGATGAAAGAAGGGGATTTTAAACCAAATAAAGGGAGATTTAAGTTTAAGAGGGTTAAAAAATGGTTTTGAGAGGCAAATGAAGGGGTTTATGGATGAAATGGAGAAGGAAATGGAGAAGTGTAATAATGAAAAATGGAGTTTTTAAGCAGTCTTTCTCTTAGTAAATAGCAGGTACTTTAGGGCTAATAGTGAAACAGCAGTGAAGATTAATACCCAGGGTAAAGAACATCATAAGACTTCAAGAACTGACAAATCTGGAAATTATTTCTTTCTTGAAGGCTAAAAAATATTTAGCCACCATTTGATATAACAAATTTTATAGGTGGCTAACAGGTTACAGGTTGTTGGAGTGCTACTAAAAGTGTTTCATATGCTTATAAATGTGTTGGAAGCATTGGAGTTATTTCTAACAATGTTGGAGGTATTTGGATGACATCATGTTGTTGATGCAAGTGTTGAGTATGTTGCTACAGGTGTTGGAGGCGTTTAGACAGGTTTTCGTTACCGCTTAAGGAGATGGAGTTTTTAGTCTTAGTGATGCCATTGGAAGACTAGGGAATGCTTTTCACATACTTTTTGAGGATTCCTTGTCCTATGTCATCATTTTTAGACATGTCAAAGTGTTTTGGAGCTGAAGAAGGTAATCCATCACATGGAAGAGGTCATGGACAAAAATTCCAATGTTTTTCTTTATCCTTTACCCCAGTAGCATAGAGCTAAGCTTGAGGGAGCAACTAAAAGGCTCCAGTTGCCGGTAGAAAAGCCTATGGGAGCGACTGAGGAGATTTGGTCGAGTTTTATAGTGATTTTCATGTGATCAATCATTTTCATTAGTTTTTCTCTACATTCCTCATGCAACTCAGGTAATTTTATATTATGCTGCCATTATTAAACGAAATGTTTTGGCATATGGTCAGAAACGCTAGTGGGGCCTCCATAAAACTAATCAAAGTTGAAAATATCAAAAGGAAAGAGGAATTAGTGGCTCGATCAAGTTAATGAGCTGAATCCAAATTGAATTACGCATATGAAAAGAGATTTTAGAGCTTAGTAGTTATTGGTATCACCTCAGTTCATCTATATATTGAAGGAGGCTATATGATAGTATGGTTGACTCTCCTGGTGTGTGGAGTGAGTGTTATTTTGGAGGATTTTGTGCAAGATGTGTGAGTTTTATATTGCAAATGTTTTGAAGCAATTTTCACCTATAGCAACATATAGCAGAAATTTGTTTCAACCAATGTTTTGTGTAGTGAGTGAGAGGGTGAAGTGTGGATTGGTAGAAGTGTGTGGAAATATTGTGTCACAATTTTTGGTGAATTTGGAGATTGTATATTTGGTTTTTCATTGTGTTCTTTGATGATATGTTGTTGTACTTCTCATGTTGAGTCATTATTGGTTGTAGTTTGAAATATTTTGAAATGAGAACCACATAGAGGAAGGGAGTTGGAGGACTCAGGAGAAATAAATATAAGTGAGTAGTTTTCTCAATCCAATTACGGTGTGATATTTGGGATGAAATTAGGTGACATTAGTTGGTCATGGTGGCTTCCAGTATATTGGAGTTTGTAGAGTCGATTGATCGTTCAGGAATATCCGGGAGAAGATCGTTGATCATGGTGGCGTTCAGTGGATGGTAGTTCGTAGATCCACATGAGAAACAATATCCATTTGATAATAGCCATATCTATATCTCTATATAAAGAATTTTATTGAATAATATGTTATTAAAGTAGTGCAACAACAACGTGTAATTTTTTTCCTTGGAGAGAGTTTTCCACCATAAATACTTGTGTCCATTTCTTGAATTTTTTCATGGTTTCTAGTTTATTTTTTATGCTTTGATGTTTGATTATGTGTTTGAGCTTGTGAAATATTTAAAGAATAATAATTTGAAAGAAAATTTTATAAGTTCCTTCACAACTAATTCACCTCCCCCTTCTTAGTAGTGATCTAGTTTCCAACAATTTGTATGAAAGTGGGAATCTGAGGTGCAACTTGATCTCTGGAGAGTGAATCTTGGAGTTTTGGCAGAACGTTTGCAAATTTTCTGAAATGGATCAACATGGAATTTGAGTTCTTCATAAAGGTAAAATTTCAACTTGGACAGAAAAGTTGGATTCGCATTTTTATATCTTGATGAAAATATTTTTCTTTCAGTAGAATATGTAGTAAGAGAAAAATATAATGATAAATCTAAAGATATTATTATGCATGTAATTTAAAAATATAATAAGTTGTATGTGAAGCATTGTGAGACTTCAAAAGAGATGTTGGATATGTTACATTATATTTATCTTGGAGGAGAATCACAAATTTCAAAGATAGAGAAAAATAGCAAAGATTTAACACATATTGTGGTGATAAATCAAGTCTCATCAAAAGAAGAGGATGAAAGTTCTAGTGATATCAAAGATGATGAAAAATCCAAGGTAAAGGAACTAGAAGTAGAGGTTCTAAGGCTCATGGTTGGAAGTAAATATCAATGAATGTTGCAAATGTGTCATGAAAAGGATTGTGCATTCAAAGAAGAAATATCAGATCTAAACATTCAACTAGAAGAAGGAAAAAAAATCGAAAATGGAATGTGGAAGTAGTATAAGGAGTTGGAGGATGAATTCCAAAAATTGAAGGTTGAAGTAATTTCTGCAACAAACCAATTAGAGTAGCTCAGATCTAGTCCTCAAGCATCAAGAAGAAAATTTGAAAATGTTGGAGCAGCTAGTGGTAGTAAGAAAATGGAGAATCACTAACAAAATCACCAGAAATGAAAGAACAAGATGAATAAGAGAAGGAGGCCAAAGAAGAAGAATGGAATTGGAAAATGTTACAATTGTGGAGTATGTGGACACATAACAACGATGTGAAACAATGGAGAGATAAATACTCTCATCAAAAGAATCAACCAAAGGAGATGAAATCTCAAAGACGCATGCAAAGAATATCTCCATGATTCAGGTATAATGGTCAATTTTATGGTTATTGTTTCTCATGCAATGATTTTGGTCATAAAGCTATTGACTGCAGGGAACATCGAGGAATAAAAAGCATATCAGTAGAAGATATCAGATTATTCATTGTTTCCTTGGTCACATAAGAGGTTTTGTGTGATACAATATTCACAATAAGGCCAAGGATTATAAGCTTTCCATGTGTTTTAGGAGATCAAATCATAGAAAGGAAAATAAGAAAGGTCAACCACACAAGAAGAAGACATTAGGGGAATTTTGAGGTCTAAAATGGGCCTCCTAAGGAAATTATAAAATAATAGTGGAAAAAATCAAATAAGATTTGATGACATAATCAAATTTTAGAGGGAAAAATGAAAAAAATACTTTTTCAACTCATATTTTCAACTTATCTCCCAAAGTTTTTACTCAAATTTTGAGCGGAAGTACTTGTTGGATGCAAAATTTAATTCCCCATCCAAGGAGTACCCATGTTGCATACTTTCTATGGGTCCTACTACACGAAAAATGAGAAATACATAAAAAACGTGAGTACAATCACGTTTTTTATGTATTTCTCATTTTTCGTGTAGTAGAGTTTATCGAAAGTATGCAACATGGGTACTCGTTGGTTGAGGAATTAAATTTTGCATCCAACGAGTACTCCCACTCGAAATTTGAGTAAAAATTTTGGGAGATAAGTTGAAAATACAAGTTGAAAAAGTAGTTTTATTATTTTATTATTTTTTAATATTTTTACCCTTTTATTTAAAAGATGGTAAATCATCCCCCATGGTTGACATCATCATATTGAATCCTATTGGTTGTTATAAAGTTTATTTTTGTTGTACATTTTTCTTAGGAGGCCCATTTTAGACCTCAAAATTTCCCTAATGAGGATCAACAAAAGGAAATTTGGAGGAGAAAAGAGAAGCAAGGAACTCCCACCAAAAACTTAGTCCTGCTTGGTCTCAAGGGAAGCATATGGCTACATCATGAATTATATGTAGATTCTTGGATGTGAAATGATATATGGAAAAGTACATGAAGATAAATCTCCATATTGAGAGGTGCATGTGTTCAGGGGGAATTCATGATGTTTGAAGTATTTTTATTTTATTTCTGGTCTATTCTTATCTTCAGTTTGTCATCACTCAAATAATCCATATATGCATTGTTGTTATATTGGAGCAGTTTCATGTTGGGTTAATATTGATATTCTTGATGCCATGAAAACAATTTAGTTATTTTTATGTGTATTTTTTAGGTGTGATGGAGGATCACACATTTAGGGGGATCATTTGTGTTATCTAATGGATATGTAGAGTATTGGCATTGTGTTCACTACAAAGGAGAATGTTGTTCATATTTTTGGCATTGATTTGTTGGAATATGGATGAGACATGAGGAGGATGATCATTTTTTCTCATGATATTTGGATGCATGTTGATGAATGATATATTGTGTATTTATGGAGAGGATGAAATGATGTGCGTCTCACAATACATTATTTGTTGGATGTGATTTTTTTGTTGTTGATGTATAGTGATGATTTTTTTATTGTTGATTTACTGCTCGAGATTTATGTCAATGATAATATATGTTTCTTATTGTTGAGATTCATTGATACATATTACATTGATATTGAGGATGTATATGCTACTTCTATGATATAGTTTTATGATGATGTTTTAAGTTTACTTTGTTTTTGATGCACATTTGTAGCATGGTGGTGATTTCTAGTGGTTATCATGATTTTGATGCAGGATCTTCATTATTTGGATGGTGATGGCCAAGGTGTTCAGTGGCGATGCACTAGAAAATAGTTTGGGTAGTGCCCCTATTGTTGCTACTACATATGGAGAGCTTATGTCACTGCTCATGGGGGCCTCATACTTGATGCATATGTCATGGATTGTATTATAGTTTCTCTTGCTATATGGAGCATATATTGATGCTCATTGATGCCATGTACTCATGTTATTTAATATTTTTGGCATGCATATATGAGAGCACCTTTGTGTGCAATTTTAAAATCCATGTATTATCATTGTTTCATCTTTTCGGCACATTGATCATGGAGAAAACATCGTGTCAAATATATCTTGTCATTAGCTATGTATCGATCAATTGAAGTCCAAGTCAAGTATTATTTTGTATATCTTTATGTAGTCCCATTACATTGGGTGCCTGATGTAAACTTGGGTCTAAGAAGTCTTGGTTGATGATAGGTGTTATACAGAATCTATGACTCTGGAAAAAGTATTGTCCCTAGACCTAGTGGCATGATCTAGAACAATAGAAATCAAAGAGTATGAAGTTTTCCTTAGGAGAATTGGAGAATGGAAAGATGAACACTTATGATATTTTGCAAGCTCCAAACACTATAATTATAATGTACACAAATAAACAACAAAATCCAAAGATCTATGGCTTCTATGTATAATTAGCTAATCATTCTATTCAATGGATAAATATAGTATTGAAAAACATATATATAAACACAACATAATACATGTAGTAAAACAATATACTAGTATTAAAATGGAAGGGAGAGAGTTTAGAAAAAAAAAGTGGAAGCTAATATTTTAGATAACCTCCCAAGCTTACTTGTCCTTCCTTGTCACAATGTACACCATAAAGCCACCCTAATCCATGGGAATGATGTCTCTCTTATGATAAAATCCTAAACATATGGGCCTGACTAATATCCAAAATCCAACCTCTATATTTTGGATGGCAGTAAATATATAAGATAAGATGGTAGTTTCGGAATTCTTATCCATTTACCAATCTAGGATTCTGATTCACTCTTGATGGGAGGATGGGCTCAAAGACGCATAATAAGCTAAAAAATCCAAGTTAGGATGAGATAGGATTCAAATTTCTTAACAAAGTTATATGGTTGTAATAACTTCTGAAAGCTTGTGGAAGAGGATGATTTTGGATTCCTCTTATTTTTCCTAGATTTTTTTTATTATCACACCCCCAACAAGGGAAAACATTCTCTTATTATAGCATGTGTAGAGCTGAGCAACCTACCACTCAAAACTGGTCCCCAAAGGTGTGCTTGGCCTTAAAAGCACTAAAATGAAGCATTAAAGGCTAGAAACATAGGGAATTGAGAGAATTATTCTTAGGGATATGTGTAGGGATGATGACAGGGTGTTGATGGATCTAGTTTTTAGTCCTATTGACTAGTTATGACCAAATGGTCTATAACATATTCCCCCATAAAGCACAAAGTTAGAAATAGTGGATAACGAATGAGGCGATTTTCCTTGTGACAAATGTGGATCAAGAACAACTATTTGGATCATCATTTGTTAAAATAGATTGACATCGTGATATATTTTTCTAAGGGAGGCATACACATTCTCAGCACATAAGCCACCATTACATGTAAAATGATTAATAATACATGTCCACTGATGAAAAAGGGTGGACCAATGATTGAATGTTTGTATGATTATATCCATCATACATTGTGATATCTTATCAATCCTGAAATTGTAGCTCGAATGGATGGAAATAAATTTTGGGTCTTCTCTCTTATTCACTCGACTGCCCATTGTACAAGTGAAACCATGAAAATAAATAAGTTGAAGTGAAACATGGTGGACACCATCTAATTACTAGCCAATAATGTAATTTGTTAATAGACGTGAGAGAAACCGCCAATTATGTTAATGGCTCTAAAGGTACACCAGTACAATCTATATGGTGTCAATGGATGAGTTGAAGTCAAACACCATACATAATCTGTTGGTTGATGACCAATGATGAAAACCTATCACCAATAGCGAGGAAACTCGCCATTGATGTATGCAATCCATAAGGTACTAAAGGAAGAGTTTCTAAGTCAACTTCCTGGATAATGATTTGATGTCAATACGAAGTAAACCATCGCAGTAGGAACTTGATGAACCCCCCATCAATGACATGGAACGGGTACCATGATTTAATATAGAAATACTTTGATGTGGAACTGGTTCAGAAATGGCAGAAATGGAATTAAGGCTTATGAATATCATAATAGATATTAACTGAATGAATTATCTTGAACACATCGACAACACTAAGTGGAGTTGGAAGCATTAACCCAAAATAGAAAGTGGAGGCTCTGAAATGGTACGATGAACCAACATACTATAAAGTTTTCCTTAGAAGAATAGGAGAATGGAAAGATTCTTTGTTGTGATCCGTTGTAAGATATTCTCTCCTCTTGGCTTGTTAGCTGAAACTATAGCTACAACTACTATAATTATAACATGCACAAACAATCAACACAAGACAAATATCTACGACATCTTTTTAGCATTATCTAATTAATCTATTCAATGGATCAACATAGCATTGAAACACATGTATATAAACATAACATAACACATGTAAGAAAATGATATACTCTTTTTATTAAAATGGAAGGGAGATATTTTACAAGAAAAAGTGGAAGATGATCTTGTAGAGAACCTCCTAAGTTGACTTGTCCTCCCTTTCCACAATGCACACCAAAAAGCCACCCTAATTCATGGGAATGATGGCTCTCTTATGATCGAAGCAAAAACATAAGGATTTGATTAATCTCCAAAGGCTAAACTCTAGCGTGTGGATGCTAGTAAATATATAGGAGACGATGGTAGGTTAGAAATTGTTGTCAATTTACTAATCCAGGCTTGAAATCCACTCTTGATGGGAGGATGAGATCAAGGGATAAGAAGATGAAAAATCCAAGGTAGGATGAGATAGGATTCAAAGTTATTCTTAAAGGTAAATTCTTGTAACAAATCCTGGAAGCTTCTCGAAGAAGAAGCTTCATGATTATTCATATTTTTCTTGAATTTTCTAAATAAATGCACCCCCAAAAAGATAAAATCTTCTCCCATCGAAGCAGGTGTAGAACTGAGTAACATTCCACTCAAATTAGGTCCCTAAAATTCCAAGGTGTGTTGGGCCTTAAAATCACTAAAACGAAGCAGTAAAGTCCATAAACTTAGGGGCTTCAAAGAGTCATGCTTAGGGATTTGTGTAGGGATGATAACAAGGTGGTCAATAATGTTGATGGATGCAGTTTGTATTCCTATTAACTATATGTGAGAAAATGGCCTATAATATATTGCCCCATAAAGCAAAAAGTTAGAAATAGTGGTTAATTACTAAAGTACTTTACCTTGTGAAAAGTAGAGATCAAGAAAAACTGGTTGGATTGTCATTTTTTACAATACATTTACATAATGATTTATTTTACTGAGGGAGGCATACCCATTCTTAGCACATAAGACAAAATTACATGTAAAATGATCAATAATACATGTCCACTAATAAAAAAATGGTGGACCCATGATTGGATAATTTTCTGTATGATCATAACCATCATACATTGTGATCTTGTATCAATCCCCAAATCACAACATGGATGGATGGAACTAGATCTGGGGTCTTCTATCTTTTTCACTCAACCGCCCAATGTATGAGTCTAACCATGTGAATAAAGGAGTTTAATTCAAACATGATAGACAACATATGATTACCAACCAATAATGTAAGTCATTAATAGACATGCGAGAAACCATCTATGATGTTAATGCCTCTCAAGGTACAACAATATAATCTCTGTGGTGTTAATAGATTAGTTGAATTCAAACAACAAAAAAAATCTATTAATCAAAGGTCAACGATGAAAGCCTATCACCTACAGTGAGGAAGCTTTCCATTTATGTATGCAAGCCCTAAGGTACTGAAGGAAGAGTTTCTACGTCAACTTCCTCGATAATGATCTGATGTCAAAAGGAAGTGGCATGTCGTAGGAGGGCCTCGATGTATTCCCAATAAAAAACACAAAACATTTATCTTGATTTAAGACATAAAGACTATTATGTGGAACTATATTAGGAACAAGAAACATGGAATGAAGGCTTAAGAATATTGTAACAAACATTAATTTATTGACTTCTCTTGAACACGCCAGCGACACTGTGTGGAGTTGGAATAATTGACCCAAAACCTAAAATGGAGGCTTTGAAATGGTATGCTAAACCAAAATAAAAGCATATTTCCTAACCTAACAACCATAAAGATGAAGCGTAAGAGTGTCATGTTCAAGAGTGACTCACTGCCATAACAAATGGAATATCCCATTTTCCCAATTTCCCCAACTATTGGTGGTGAGTACCTCTTTAATTTTTAACAAGCTTTAGGAGGATAACATAAGATTGATATGTAAGTTCAACCTTATGATGAACCCCTCCAAGTATGTTTAATGAATCATGAGAAGGAGTGGTTTGGTCCCATCATGTTCAATGATTCCATCATTTTTTAATGTTTTTACGAGTCCAACGAAGGTATAACTCGCCATTTTTTTCATGTTTAAAGATTTTGAAAAAGATGCGAAAAAATAAAAATCCAATAGTTTTTTTTTGTAGATAGCCTCTTGAGTACAAAAAGGCAAAAAAAATACTCAGGAGAACCTATTGGCCATTTTTGACTAAGATTTTCTTTTTTTTGTAGTTATTTTACCTCAATCTAGAAAAGAGCTAAAATTATACTGAGTAGACATCCTTTTTTTTACTTTAACAAGTTCAACAAGACGAGTGCTTGGAAATATTTTCATATTTAGGGAGTGTGAAAAGAGCTTAAAGAGAATTCCTCCTGGAGTAACGAGTGGTATAAAAGGATTTCAACTAGTTCCGGTCATGATGGAATTTCTCAAAACATGCAAAGGTGAAGAGGTTAGATATTAAGACCACTAATCATAGTTGTTCCCCAAGGAATGGTAAAAACCAAGTGAAAGAGTACAATTTTCCAAGAAGATGGTGATGATGGAATGAGAAAAAATAATGCTCATATGGAAAAAACAGGATGATAAAAATGGAAATCATGAGAGGTAGGATGAAAATGGTTTCATTACAAGCTTGAAACATGTGGAAACTATGGTTGAGAATACTTAAATATGGTTTCATTTTTTCACAAGCTTGAAACATGAGAAAAATTTCGCTTGAGATTGGTTTCATTTTTACACGAGCTTGAAATAGAGAAAAAATATGCTTGAAATAAGTTTCCATGCCCCAACCATAATTACTCAATTCTAGGCACATGCTCCCCCCCCCGGCACTCCCCCCCCAAGCCTCATTTCATTCACCTAAGTAGACTACTAGATACTAATAGGTAGATGGAATGAAGCTCCATTTAATGTAGAAATTTGTTGAATACTGAAGATTTATTCACCGAGATTATCCTGGTCACACATTAATTCGAATTCATGCATAACACATAACCTATTCTACAATTGATCATCAATATGCAGAAATAGAAACAGTCGCATGCGCATAAAAACACAATAGTCGAACACACATAAACACAGTATGTAATGGGGAAAGAAATAGCTGAAAACCCCCAACTATCTGTATAATATAATGATAGAGAACATGTAACAATACATAGCATAAAGCTCTCTACAAATTTTCCTCAAGACTATCTCACATGCTACACACAAACTAGCACGGAAGATGAACAAGTCTCGGGTTCAAATCTCCTCCACAAGTCTGCCTGCCTCTACTGTGCAATCAAAGATGGTAATTAGTGAGATCCAAGTTCGAATCCACCTGGCTTCAACTACACAATCCTCATTGGCAATCTCAATCAATGAGTGTGTGCAAATCTCATGCACAACTGATAGTCATACACATCCTTTCACCCACCTCTAACACTGGTCTCCACTGAACTGTCCATGCACTGTTGTTAGCTGATGTGTTCTTTAGTTTAATTATGAGTTAATAATTAGTGAATTAATTAATAATTAATTCACACCAACTCATCACTAGTGTATTTTTCAGTTTAACTAAATACAACTAGTTCAACTAAGTTAAACCGAACACAACTCCACCAATTGTCTCATCAACTCCACCGAACTCCGCCACATGAGTTCTAACTGAAATCAACCATGCAATAGCTCAACTAACCCATAGGAAAAGTGTATTTCCTTCTGCCAGCTGCATGTGCCACATCCGTAGCTCAAACTGAAGTGCTCCAAGAGGAAAAGATAATGTTTATAGTCCAAATATTATTAAGGGTTAATAATATTCGACTGTTCTATTTTTAGACTGGTAGTCTAAAAATAGACTCCGCCCAGTATGTCTAAAAATAGAGGTCCATCTATTTTTACCAACTTGACCAATCATCCACAAATAGCATCCCGCAACTCATAGAACATGATCCATATGTCTAAAAATAGACATAGTCTAAAAATAGACTTTGCGCCAAAAATAGCCTGTGGGCCCACTTAGTGAAGGCGACTTCATTTCACTAAGCTCCATCATCTTGTTGCATTTTCAACACTCCCTCTCAACAAGATATGGATTATCTGCAACCCCTTTCCTACCTCTGTGGAATTCGAATTTGCTCCTGGTGAGCGCCTTCGTCAAGATGTCAACATCTTGATCCTCCGTGTGAATATATGAAAGTAACATGATTCTCCGCTGCACACAATCTCTGATATGATGGTACCTAATGTTAATGCGTTTGGATATATCATGAAATACTATATTAAACGAGAGTTTAATGCAACTCTGGATATCACAATAAATCACAGTAGGCTCCAAATGCGACCCGAACAACCCGACGAGGATCTTCCTCATCCAAATAGCCTCGCATGCAGCCAAGCTTGCTGCCATATACTCGGCCTCCGCGGAACTGAGTGCCATGGATCTCTGCTTCCTGCTGTACTAGGAAACTGCTATCAACCCGATCATGAAGATCCCTCCAGATGTGCTCTTTTGGTCCGTTGGGCTCCTAGCCCAATCTGCATCCGTGAAGCCGTAAAGCTTCACACCATCCTCCTGTCTGTACCATAGACCATATCCCGATGTGCCTCTAAGATAACGCAATACATGCTTGCCATCCTTCCAGAAGAGCTTGGTCGGCTTAACCATAGCTTGTGAAAGCTGGTTAATAGCATAGCATATATCGGGTCTTGTATTGACCAGATACATAAGCGACCCCACCAACTGTCGAAAAATAGTGGCATCCACTACCTCCTCCGAAGTAGCATCCCCTTTCCTCCAACCACCAGGAAGGGGAGTGTCAACAGGCTTGCAGTCATGCATGTTGAACTTCTCCAGTATCTACCGGGCATACTTACCCTAAGAAACAAACAATCCATCACTGCGCTGCCAAATCTCCAATCCCAGGAAATAATGAAGGAGGCCCAAGTCCTTCATCTCGAACTCTCTAGCAAGGTCCTCCTTGCATGAGAGTATCAACAGCTCATCACCCGTCAAAATCAGATCATCTACATATAGTACAATGATCAGCAACTTCCCCTCCACCACAATCTGGTACAGGTTGGGATCCGCCTCACTCTTGGAGAATCCAAGTCTGGTGAAGTAACTGTCTATCCGTGTGTACCAAGCATGAGGTGCTTGCTTCAACCCGTACAGTGCTCTCTTGAGTCGGCACACATGTGACTCACTGCTTAAGATCTCGAAACCTTCGGGCTGCTCTATGTACACCTCCTCCTCAATGACTCCATTGAGGAATGCAGTCTTCACATCCATCTGATGGATGCACCACCCCATCTGCGCTGAGAGAGCTAGGATCATCCGTATGGAAGAGTACCTTGCGACAGGTGCAAAAGGTCTCCTCATAATCAATCCCCTCGATCTGCGAGAAGCCACGGGCGACAAATATTGCCTTGTACTTATCCACACTTCCATCAGCCGCCTGCTTCACTTTGTAGATCCATCGCGAACCCACCACTGATTTCCCTTCCGGTCGCGGGACAATCTCCCATGCACTGTTTCTGACGATAGAGTCATATTCTTCCACCATGGCATCTACCCATGTAGGATCCTCCACAGCTTGCTCGAAACAGGATGGCTCTATCACAACAAATTTTCTCACTAGAGCCATGTATCCAGTGTACCGGTCCGGTGACTGCCTCTGTCTGCGCTATGTTGTAGGTGGTCCTACAACCTTCTCTGCATCTTGAGCCAGTCACTCAGCTTCTGTAGTTTTCTTGCACCCTCTGATGGTTGGCGCTGCATGAGTGGTTTCTTCCACTCCACGAACTTCCTCTTGTGGCTGATCCACATCTGGAAGCTCATCCTTAGTAGCTAAGAGCTCCTCATCTGCATGCAAGTGTGGCTCCCTCTCAAGTGAACACTTCATGGCTTTCTCCTCCTGAAACTTGATATCCCGTTGCACAACAGTCTTGCGACTTTCTGGAAAATACACCCGATAGTTGTGGGGCGTATCAGTGTACCCCACAAATATTCCAACCTCTGCGGTCGGATCTAGCTTCTTTCTGGCGTCCTTCGTCACATGCATGTAGACAGGTGAGCCAAAGATCCTCAAATGAGAAATGTCAGGCCTCTTGCCAGAAAACACCTCCTCCGGTGTACTCATGCCAAGAATCTTGTGAGGACAACGGTTCTACATATACACTGCAGTATTGCATGCCTCAGCCCACAAGTTAAGGCGTAGGCCCTGATCATGCAACATTGCCCGTGCAGCACCCACGATCGTTCTGTTCTTCCGCTCAGCAACCCCGTTCTGTTGTGGGTTATGGGGTGCGATGAGCTCTCTCCGAATCCATTCTGCACTGCAAAAGTCCTTGAATTCAGCCGAGATGAATTCACCACCATTGTTGCTCCTAAGAGCCTTCACATGCTTTCTCGATTCCTTCTCAGCCAGCGCCTTGAACTCACAGAACTTGGAGTATGTCTCGCTCTTCTTCTGCATGAAGAAGATCCAGCACTTCCGAGAGAAATCATCAACAAATATCACGTAGTACTTGTGCTTTGCTGTTGAAGCCACTGAGAAAGGACCACACACGTCTGTGTGAACTCTCTCAAGGATCGTCGTGGCGCGACTATCCTTCCCGTGAAAGGTGGCTTTCACATATTTTCCTAAGGTATACCCCTTGCATTGATCTGACTGCGCAAGAGTTCCCTTAGGAAGCCCAGTAGAAATATGCTGCAGTATCTTCAAAGCTCCATGGTGAAGGTGGCCCAATCTCTGGTGCCACAGCTCGCCTTCATCCCGGCTCACCACTCCCTTTACCTTGCATGCCATTGATGCGCAGCCATCTACTTGCAACTGATAGAGGTTCTTGACTCGAACCCCTATCTTCCGGGTTTCTCCAGTAGCCTTACTGCGCAGGAAAGCCTTTCCTTCGCTGAAGACAACATCATACCCCTTGTCTTCCAACATCGCCACAGAGATCAGGTTCTTCATAAATCCTGGAACATGCAAAACTTCCTTCAATATGAAGGGTTTACCAGACTCCCTCTCAAAGGAAATGGTACCGATATTGGTCGCACTGTATCTACCATCATCGCCCATCTCGATGTGCACTCCAAGATCTTTCTCCTCCAGATCTGAAAATAGATCTCGATCTCCGGTCATGTGAAATGACACACCACTGTCCAAGAACCATACTGATCCCATCACACTTGAAACCAAGCATGTGATTATTGAAAAATCCAGTTCGAATTGAGAAGCCAATGCCTCTCCCGCTGCAGATCCAGCAGCCTTCTTATTTTTCTTTTTCTGCGGACAATTTGTGGCATAGTGTCCGTGCTGGTGACAGTGAAAACACTTCACCTTGGACATGTCTTGCTTCTTGCCTTTCGCACCAGACTGAGAAGCCTTCTTGCTCTTTCCCTTCTTTGCTTTGGCAGCCAAAGCACAATTTTCTTCATTAGATACCTTTGATGAAGATCCGTCCCTGGTAGTCCTCCTGATCTCCTCTTGCATGAGATCCGACCACAGTCGCTCCCATCCCGAAAACTTCTCCCGACCATTGACAGAGTCCTGATAGGAGTTCCCACTCTTCGGAAGACCAAGGAGAGCCAGTTCCACCAAGTCCTCATCATCGACAGTCACCCCCACACTTCCCAGCTCATCTCTGCATTGAGTGAACTTCGTGAGGTATTTTTCGATGCTGTCGCCTTTCTCCATCTTAATGTTTCTGAGTTTATCTTTGAGCGCCAGCTTCCTTGGTCACTCTTGCTCTGGAATAGATCTGTTAACACTTTCCACATTAAATATGGAGAATCTTTTCCATGCAGGCTGGATACAATGTGATCCTTCACGCCCTCCAACAGAATCCTTCGACATTTTGCCATCTTCTTTTGCCAAGCCTCAACTTGGGCAGCATCAGTAGGCTTAGGGACCTCAGCATCGATGAACTCCTTCAGCCCGTTATCATCTAATACTGCCTCCATTCGATCTTTCCATGCAACATAATTCGAACTGCCCTCAAGAGCATATTCGAGTTGCAACCCGTTGAAAGACATTTCGCCTCCGGCACCAAGAAAACAAACTGCTGCAAAATTCGAATTCCAAGCTCAAAAAAATCAACTGCTTCTGATCTAAAACCCGTGAGAACAAAGTATTTCTAGCACAGAGATATACTGTATGGGAATTTACTGGATATATCACCTTTCAAAGAAAGGATGGATCCGAAGGCTACCTGGCCCGATTACAGACTCTGTCTACCGAAATAAATTGCAATCACTCTAATAGATCTGATGATCAATTCTAGCTCTGATACCATGTAGAAATTTGTTGAATACTGAAGATTTATTCACCGATATTATCCTGGTCACACATTAATTCGAATTCATGCATAACACATAACCTCTTCTACAATTTATCATCAATATGCGGAAATAGAAACAGTCGCATGCGCATAAAAACACAATAGTCGAACACACATAAACACAGTATGTAATGGGGAAAGAAATAGCTGAAAACCCCCAACTATCTGTATAATATAATGATAGAGAACATGTAACAATACATAGCACAAAACTCTCACAACTTTCAGCACTATCTCACATGCTACACACAAAATGGCACGGAAAACTGAACAAGTATCGGCTCAAATCTCCTCTACAAGTCTGCCTGCCTCTACTGCGCAATCAAAGATGGTAATTAGTGAGATCCAAGTTTGAATCCACCTGGCTTCAACTGCGCAATCCTCATTGGCAATCTCAATCAATGAGTGTGTGAAAATCTCATGCACAACTGATAGTCACAACCACCCTTTCACCCACCTCTAACACTGGTCTCCATTGAACTGTACATGCACTGAGTTAACTGATGTGTTCTTTAGTTGATTTATGAGTTAATAATTAGTGAATTAAATAATATTTAATTCACACCAACTCATCACTAGTGTATTTTTCAGTTTAACTAAATACAACTAGTTGAACTAAGTTAAACCAAACACAGCTCCATCAACTGTCTCATCAACTCCACCGAACTCCGCCACATGAGTTCTAACTGGAGTCAACCATGCAATAGCTCAAATAAACCATAGGAAAAGCGTATTTCCTTCTACCAGCTGCATGTGCCACATCCGTAGCTCAAACTGAAGTGCTCCAAGAGGAAAAGATAATGTTTATAGTCTAAATATTATTAAGGGTTAATAATATTTGACTGATCTATTTTTAGCTCGACAGTCTAAAAATAGAAACCGCCCAATGTCTAAAAATAGAGGTCCATCTATTTTTACCAACTCGACCAATCATCCATAAATAGCATCCTGCAACTCATATACCATGATCCATATGTCTAAAAATAGACATAGTCTAAAAATAGACTTTGCGCCAAAAGTAGCCTACGGGCCCACTTAGTGAAGGCGACTTCATTTCACTAAGCTCCATCATCTTGTTGCATTTTCAACATTTAAGAGATCAAGTGAAATAATCGACTAGGAATTTACGACATCTAATCAAAGCCTCAAATTTGAAGGGGATTTGTTTAATTTTTTAATGAGCTTGAAACAGGAAAATAATTATTAGGATGACACCTTGTTTCATTTTTTAACGATCATGACACAAGAAAATGAACCGTGCTATTGGAACCTTGTTTTAGTTTTTAAGGAGCTTCACACAAGACAAGGAACACTTTTCTTGTAAACTTGTTTCTTTATTTTAAGGAGATGACACAAGAAAAGGAACTATGGTATAGGAACCTTGTTTCGTTTTTTGATGAGCTTGACACAAGATAAGGAAATCTCCAGGAGGAACCTTGTTTCTTTTTTTGAGGAGGTTGGCACAAGAAAAGGAACTCTTCTCCAGGAACTTGATTATGGCCCCCAAAAGGCCATGGTTTCCAAGAGGTTCTCATCAGATGGGAGAAAAATTATATGGTAGGTATAAAAGGATCCAACGGATAGATGAGACTCTAATTCCCCTAGTAAATGATGAACTACATCACCTACCATATCATTAGTAGACAAGGGAATGGAACATGTTTCCACATAATTAATTTTTAGTGGGGGAGATACCACTTTCATATAAGGAAAACTTAGGGAAGTTGTTTGACTAGGAGTCAAATTAGGACTAATGAATGGAAGTTGGTCAAAGGTCATGATTCTTTCTTTGTGCAGTAAAAAGATCACATGAAATATTAAAGAGATAAGAGCACACATGTGGTAAACAAGGGATGATGTGAGCCTTTGGACCACACTTATGATACCTGTGGAATACGAGGACAATATCTAAGAAGCTGATCACCCTTACATAAATTTCAAGGGAATTTAACTTTGTGGGGTTGATTGGAAGGTTTCCGCATACTAGTTGCATCCATAGAAATGATTGCTTGGTTTTCCCCCTTCTTATTTTTCTTCTTCTTCTTCTTAGCCTCCTAGTTACTCAAATCAATACTTTCACCAGGAAAAGTGGAAGAAATGGTTGAGGAAACAATATATGAATAAGGAAAAGGGAACTTTAGGATCAAATTGAGGTTGATATTTTTTAGGTGGAGGACTAATTGGTTGAGAACTAATTTGGAAATTCGGAACCATAGTTCTCGAAAACAACCAAACTGGAAAACCAATGGTAAAGTCGGGAAGGGACAAAGTTGCCATATAAGGAGCACCAATATTTCCAAAATAAGGAAAAGGATAAGGATTCACATCATAGGGGTTTCCTTAATTGGTAGACTCAGGAATTTTTTCCACTAGTCTCAACCTAAGATATACTAAGGAGTTGTTCCATGTTGAGGATGTTGTTCCATGGTCAATTAATTGATTTTAGAAATTAAAGACATAAAAAAAAAGATAAAAATGGGTAACTAGGAAAAAGGGATTACCATGTAACTATGAACTACAATATACCAGCTCGTTGAACCATGAATTTATGTATGGGAAAGAAATCTCCCTGAATACTATGCTTGGTGTATTTTAGTATATAAGGTGGCCAACTTTGTTACGTAGGGTTGGGATAACAACCTATGCTGCACTTCCCAAATATACTCGATCATATATGTAAGTGTACTGTGTAGTAGTGTTGTCTAATGCATACTCATATGACAAGAGTGTTTCCATATACTTTTCATTCACGCGGTTGCATTCGATATAAACGAAGGTACATGGAGAATGATCCGATACACTTACGTGCATGGAACACGATATCACCCCCGGAATGAAATGCTGGAAAAAAATGCCATCTCCTACATTTACAGACCCGAAACACGTCTCTAGCCTACAAATATATGTGTGTCATTAAGTATCAAATGCTTCTAAAGTTAATTGAGTGAATTTTAGTGTTTATCTTGAATTATGTTTTGATTTCAAGGCTCAAAACTTTATGTCACCTGAACAAAACTATGATGCAACTAATATGCCAAAAATAACCCTTTTCATTTTCCTTTTAATAATGAAATGCTAACTAAGTAGGGGCCGAAGAAATAAATCAACAATGCAACAAAAGGGTGATGCAACAACCAATCTCCTAAACTTCACTATTCCAATCAAATCAATACCCTATATGAAACACAAATAATTATTTTTCTTTTATTTTCTTTTAATGTTTCAAATGCAAAGAAACATATGAACGAAACTTGATCGTTCATGAAAATAAACCACATAGACTTTAACTGTAACATAAATGTTACTTTTCAAGTTCAAAAATCAATCTATCCATACAATCCTGAATTGATAAGACGAAACAAAGAAAAGGAAAAAATCTTATCAGAAAATGCGATGAGACTCAGAAGAAAAATGAAAATGAAATAATATATATATATATATATATATATATATATATATATATATATATATTATTAAATAATAATAATAATAATTATTATAATTTGTATAATTATGAAAATCAATCATTGATTGGCATTATTATATAGAAAATATAAGGTGAAAATCAAAATCTGTTTCTGACATATTACATTTTCTTCATTCCAATTCTAAAAATCTCAAATTCTTTGCATTTCGATCTTTCAGAAAATAAATTATAGCTACAGAATTGTTGAATTTCTATAGCTCTCATAAAATTCTGCAACTCTTAGACATTTTTGCAGCCCAGATACAACAAGACCTTGTGACAGAAGTAGCTAAAGACTATACTGAAGATCATACTGAATAATGTACTTGAGAATACCTGAACAACCAAGACAAATAAGAAACAATTAAGGTTAGCTATATCCATGGTATGCAAATACAAAATTTTATTTAAATAATAAGTTTGCAAACATTGATATATATGAATTAGATCATCATATACTGCCAACTCAAATGACATCATTAAAAATATTGACTATGCCAAATCAATATCTAATCTCATGATTCGCCACTAAATCCTCATCACGATCTCCCCAATGAGCAAATATGATTTCATTTATTAATGATATAAACGGTCATTTCTCATTTTGAAACCCCACTCATGCTCTTAATAACCCCGAAACCTCACCTACACTCATTTAATTGCATGTCTCTACCATTCCACAATATAACTCATCCATGTTCCCAGATTGATATCGAAACCCTCAATTCACACTGTCAAAAGTGGCAGTCTTGAAGGTGAAATTATCAAAAAACTATGGTTCTAATTGTGAGAACAAAGCCTGACATGGGAAAGAAGTGCCCAATCTCCTGCTTGGAATTTTCTCTCTTTAATGTATCTTTCATGCCATCTGGCTCTATGTTGTTGAACTAGGCTAGTATTTTGAATTGCATCTTGTCTTATTTCATCAAGCTCATTGAGTTGTTCCATTCTATCCCTTTGTGCTTATGACAAGTCAAGTCCCAATTTGACTGTTGTTTTGAAGATTTTGATTTGGAACTGTATTGGAAACAAGACTTTCTTCCAATCAATAAGTTCATAGGGAGTATGTCCTGTTGTGTTTCTCCATGTAGTACAGTAGGCCCATAAAGCTTGAGGGAGATTTTCTACCCAATACCTCCTATGCAAATGTACAATCTTTGTGAGTATTTCTTCAATCACTTTATTAGTAGACTCCACTTGTCCATTTTCTTGTGGGTGGTGTGGAGTGGAATTCCTATGCTTGATTTTGTATTCTTCCACAATCTTTTGCACCATTCTGGATGTAAACTAGGTTCCTTGATCTGTCACAATTTCCCTTGGGACATAAAAACGAGTAAAAATATCCTCAAAAACAAATGAAACTATAACATTTTCATTAGCAAAGGAAATTGCTTTAGCTTCTACCCATTTAGTGATATAATCAATACCTACAAGAATATACCTCTTTTTTCAATAATATACTTGTATTATAGGGACCTAACACTTTCATTGCTTTTAAGGCCTAACAAACCTTGGCCATTTAGGGACTAGCTTTGAGTGGAAGGATGCTTAGTTATGTACCTGCTTTGATAATAGTAGGTTTTCCCTTGTTGGGGTGCGCTGATCAAGAAAATTCAGGAAAAATAAGAATAATCTTGAATCTTCTTCTTCCAGAAGCTTCCAGGAGTTGTTACGACCATTTACCTTGGATAAGAACTTTGAATCCTATCTCATCGTACGTTGGGGTTTGCTCCTTCTTATCCCCTGAGCTCATTCTCCCATCAAAAGTGGATCTCAAGCTTGGATTAGTAAATGGATAAGAATTAATAAAATACCATCGTCTCTAATATATTTATTGCCATCCACAAGATAGAGGTTGGATTTTGGAGATTAATCAGACAACTATGTTGCTGCTTTGATCATAAGAGAGGCAACATTGCCATGCCTTAGGGTGGTTTTTAGGTGTACATAGTGGCAAGGACGGACAAGTAAAATTGGGAGGTTCTCTACAAGATCAACATCAAATTTTGGTTGTAAATTCTCTCCCTTCCATTTTAATACAAAGAATATACCATTTTCCTACATGTGTTATGTTATTCTTAGCTACACATGTTTCAATGTTATGTTGATCCATTGAAAAGAGAAATTGGATAATGCTAGAGATATGTCGTAGATGTTTGTCTTGTGTTAATTATTTTTGGAGGTTCTAATTATAACATTTGGAGCTACGATTACAACTAAAAAACCAACAAGAGTGAAGAGCTTGCATTATTAAAAAAAGAAAGAAAATGAAATAATATATATATATATATATATATATATATATATATATATATATATAGATATCTATATATATATATATATATATATATATATATATATATATATATATATATATATATATAATAATTATAATAATTATAATTTGTATAAGTATGAAAATCAATCATTGATTGGCATTCTTATACAAAAAATATAAGGTGAAAATCAGAATTTGTTTCTAACATCTTACATTTTCTTCATTCCAATTCTAAAAATCCCAAATTATTTGCATTTTGATCTTTCAGAAAATAAAGTATAGCTACAGAATTGTTGAATCTCTGTAGCTCTCATAAAATTATGCAACTCTTACACATTTTTTCATCCCAGATACAACATGACCTTGTGACAGAAGTAGCTAAATACTATACTGAAGATCATATTGAATAATGTACTTGATAATACCTCAATAACCAATACAAATAAGAAACAATTAAGGTTAGCTATATCCATGGTATGTAAATACAAAATTTTATTCAAATAATAAGGTTGCAAACATTGATATATATGAATTAGATGATCATATACCGCCAGCTCAAATAACATCATTAAAAATATCGACTATGCCAAATCAATATCTAATCTCATGTTTCACCACTAAAACCTCATCACGATCTCCCCAATGATCAAACTGATTTCATTGATTAATGATCTAAGCGGTCATTTCTCATTCTGAAACCCCACTTATGCTCTTAATAACCCTAAAACATTGCCTATTCCCTCGTTTACTTGCACGTCTCTACCATTCAACAACATAACTCATCCATGTTTCTAGATTGATACCGAAACCCTCAATTCAACCAGTCAAAAGTGGCAGTCTTGAAGGTGAAACTATCAAAAAAGTATGGTTCTGATTGTGAGAACAGAGCCTAACATGGGAAAGAAGTTCATGGAAGGATATGCACAAATGAAGGAAATGTTGCAGAAAGCGCAGTGGCTTAACTTCATGGAGAAATTCGACGAGTTTCATAAAGAAGTCACTAAATATTTTGCTAGGGCCTTTGATGGAGTAGAAGTTGAAATCTGTGACATCAAGTTTGCAGTCACAAAATCCTTCATGACAGAGGATACTGGATTGTCGAAGACATGAGAAAGATGGTTTAAAAACAGATGAATCAATGGAGAAGAATGGAAAACCTTCTTAAAGAACCCAACTATGGACACTAGCATTTTCAAAAAGGGAATTCCTAGCACAAATCTTAAAGGAAAATGGAGAAATATGTCGTTGATAATTCCTAAATTTGTTACCAATGAAGGAAGGTTTGGATGTATGTTATTTTATCATGGTAGGTTATTAATGAATTTTATAGAAGATAAGGAGATAAATCTTTCATACTTTTTATTGAATAACTTAAGGAAAATGGCAGGAACTGTTCAAAAGAGGATTCAATTCGTATATAATACAATGCATCATCACGAATTGATAAAAATTCTTATTGATTTTTATTTAAAAATCCTAGGAGATAATTGGGAAAATTTCTTAATCCGAAATCATTTTCAAGAAAAAGAACAGAAACAACCTATTGATAATAAAGGAAAAAGAGGAAGAAAAAGAAACGTTGAAAGCCTTATTGAGGATGAACAACCATCTCAAGGACAATCAGAAGATGAGATTCCCATCGCAAATATGTTTGGAAAATTCAAGAAAAAAATTGATAAAAATAAAGAAGGCAACATGAAAGGAAAAGAAAAAATCATAAACACATAGAATTCAAAAACTCAAAACCCTCCGCGACCAGTAAGAAGAACTTCCAGACTTAAAAAAGCAGCCAAAAAGACACCTCTAGAAGTAAAATAACTTGTTGATTTAGAAGAATATCTTGAGGTGCCATCATCTACTATTGCATCTCCCACACAGGATCCAAACCAAAGAAATCTAGAAATTGATCTAGTTCAATGTTGTGGCTCATTTTCATTTACCTTTGAAATATTTTTCAAAACACCAAAAAAGCATATATTATAGAAAATGTAAAATTTTGTGTTTCATAGAAGAATTTTGATTTATATGTTGGGACATTAACATTACGTGATGAGATGTGAAGGTGGGTCGAGTCGGGCACTAAGGCATCGTTACAGAACTGTTTAGTTGTTGCATCATAACCAGAAAGGACACCTTAGCACTTTAGGAGGATGCACCAACAACATCAAATTCAACAAAACGAACAATATTTCCAATTTTAATTTGTTTTCTCAGTATGATTGCATAAGTAATCCTAACAGTTTAGGTAGTCGAGTATTTTCAAGGAGTTCAGCAGTTACGAACTACTTTGATGTATTTAAGTAGATAGAAATAAATAAAGGGGTTCTGATTTTTGGATCTCTGGATAACTGTTAATTTGGTATTGAATTTTCTAAGAAATTAATTAAATAAGATCAAGTTTCCTGCACTTGTTGATGTTGATATGTCTTTCTAGTTTCGCTCTTTGTTTATTCTTATTTGAGTGAAGTGAAGTAATGTAGCAGTCAGTCTCTCAATTACATATGTGAGTAAGAGTTAAATAACTTTAATTTTCACTCCTTCACCTCATCTCTAATCTTTTCACAAACTCTTGATAAAACTTTTACAACATATTATTTCGAGTTTATTTTGTCTCCATGATTTCCTCTGAAACTTAAAAGTGATAGATTATGTTTCTCAGCATATCATTTTGAGTTTCCCTTATAGTTCTTTTCATTTCGTTCAAATATCAGTAGTTTATGGAATTGTGAAGGCTTTCATTATATCAAATTATTGAGGGTATTAAGTAATAAAATTCCAAAGGCGTTAAATAGAGGCCATTTGATATTGTGATTGTGACATACATTTATAAAATGTCTTAAGCACTGATTCCTTACCACAACCAAGGGATTGTTTCTCGAGATACAACATTTTCTGGCGCTGTTGCCACAGATGAAGAAACAAAGTTTATTTTTCCCTGGGTTTTTCACATTATTTTCTCTAGTTTTTCTGTGAGAAGGAAATATCGGGCTTTGTTTGTTATTTTCAAAATTTTGGCTTTCAAAAAGCCTCACATTGGGTCAGATACCTCACAACAGATAGTCCCTGCTCTGCTAGATCTAGAAATATTGGTTTCTAAAAATTCTTAGAAACCTGAAACTCCTTCAACACCTGATCCCACATTGTCTAGTCCTGGAAGCAGTTCCCATATCCTTTTGTTTGAATATATTTCCAAGGAACTCTCTTTCTTGGAACAAGATTCTCCTTCCACACCCATTCATTTTCAATAACCTAAGTTAGAATAACATTATTTCGAGTCAGTTTCAATTACCTTCACTCAAGATCAACCAAATATAGTTGTTGGTTCTTCTGACATTGTTCATCAACCCAATCCCATATCATTTTTGCCTCCACCTTCATTCACTTTCACAACAGGTTCATCAACCTCAACTACCCAAGGAACAATTAACCAAGGTGTAAATATGGTAGCACGATCCTTTTTTTGGACATATATGCTCCACTAAATATTGCGTAGCCAATGAATGCCATGCCTCAAGAATACCTCAAATTACTTTCTCGTTTCACTAGAGAAGATGAAGTAATTGCGGAAAAACATTTACCCTTGTTTTTCACTTTTGCTAAGAATTTAAATGTAGAACATCTTGATGTTGTGATGAGACTATTGTGTAGACTCTATATGGAGAGGCTAGAAAATGGTTCAAAGGTTTACCAAATGGCTCAATAAATAACTAGAAAGAGTTAGAAACTTAATTCACTCAGAGATGGGGAGAAAAGAGAGATCATGGTTACTCATTGACAAAGTTTAATGCAATTAAAATAAGGCCTAATGAAAACATTTTTGAATTTGTAAAAAGATTCAACAAATTGTACAATAGTTTACCTATATAGATGAAGCCCCCACATGTAGGAGCAAAGGTATTTTTTGTTGGGGCTTTTGAAACTAATTTTAGCTTTACATTAAGAGAGAGGAGAGCCCCTACTCTTGAGCAGATACAAATATATGCTTTAGAGATCGAAGCTAATATAATTGCAACTAGAAAGGCGAAAGGGAAACAACCAGTCCAAGAGAAGGGGAAAGAAAAAGAAGAATCATCACAAGATCTAAGAATTGAAGATATGATAAAGGTGATGAAAAATTTGACAAATAAGCTAGCTAAGATGGAATTGGAAAATAAAAACTCCCAAAGACAAGCATAACAAAACCAAGGGGGGTTTAACCCTCAATTCAGAAGACATGCCCTACAAACATTGCAGAGGGAAAGGAGATATCAAGACTAGGTTCAAGCACCATTGTATATAGAAGCAACAACCGAAGAGCCAACCGAAGATGACCAAAGGGAGGCTGAGGATCAAGTATCTTCTATGTATACAATAGAAAAGGATGAAGAGGAAGATTGTGAGGGAGAATATGTTGAAGCTGAAGTGTCTTTTGATCAAGTGGAAATGGATGAATACTGTAGGAAATTCATAGATTTCATGCAAGCTGAGTTACATAGAAAGTGTGATTTAAGATCTAGAAAGAGATCCAGAGTGCAGGATAATGAAGGTGAACAAAAGGGTTCCATTCCTCCTCCAATGGCGGCTCCGCAACAAAGGGACTATGGGAAACATATCAGTAATGGGAAACAACCTGTAAATTCACTTAATAGAACAAATATGCAGCAGTGTGAATATTCCCAGAACAAATCAATTGACACTAATATTTTGGAGAGAGTTGTTCATGTACCCGAACAAGCAGAAAATTCTAGAAAGAGTGAAGAAGAACCCGAAAAGAATTTTAATCAAACTGATGCTTTTAGTTTGGAAAAAGAGTTGGATAAGGTTAAAATTTAGGCACCTCTTCTACTTACAAGAAAGAAATTTCAAAATTTAATAATCTCACAGAGATGGAAGATATAAGTGACACATTGAAATTAGAAGAAGAAAATCCAGTGGTCACCTTTGGTCCTCATGTAGAAGAAGTAGATCCTTATGTTCCACCCTTCTATATTTCTTGGTTTCTTCTTGATTTTACTCTACATAATTCCATGATGGACTCAGGAGCGTCGCATAATCTCATGTCATTGTCTGTTATGAAGGAACTTAACTTGCAGATTACCAAACCTTATAAGGATCTATATTCACTTGATTCCAAAAGGGTGAAATGTGTTTGGTTAATTAAATATATAGTAGTTTCATTGGCACAAATCCCAACAAAGAGTATAGTCATGGATGTAGTGGTCACTGACATCCCAGCTAGGTTTGGAATGCTCCTGTGAAGATCTTGGGGAGAATAGTTGGAAGGTGTTCTAAAATTAGATTTCGCTTACGCTATCATTCCGGTTTTTAATGGGGAATAAAGGATATTGTACAGGAAAACAAAGTTTGTGAAGACCACCTCCAAGAAAGATGTAGGAAATTCCCCCATTTATAGTGAAGAAACATAAGATATTTCTTGTTTCATGCTGCATGAAGATGCTTAATTTGTTGAAGACACAGGGAAGAAACTCTCTTCAGAAGTTGTAATTAATGAGCTACACTCAAGGAATATTTGAAAGTGCTACTTTGATGGTGGCTACTCCAAGGAAGGCATAGGTGCTGGATTCTTGTTGATATCACCAGAAGGTAACCTCGTGCCTTTCTCTTTTAAACTAGAATTTGATTCAACAAACAATGTGGCTAAGTATGAGGCCTTAATATCAATACTTCAAGTTGCTAAACAGATGGGAGTTCAATGTATTTCAATTTTTGGTGACTCATAATTGATAATAAGGAAGATTAAAAATCATTGTAAAACTAAGGATCCGAGGTTAAGATCATATAGGAATGAAGTTTGGGATCTGATAGAAAACTATTTTGAATCCTTCAATCTTAATTTTATTATGAGGGAGGAGAATAGATTGGAAAATTCTTTAGTAGTTGTAGCCAACACCTTCAAACCTCCAGTAAATCCAAGGCTAAGGTATGTAATTGAAATTATACATAGTAATTCTATCCCTGATAATGTGAAACATTGGGAGGTGTTTGATGATGATGAACAGATAAATAAGTTCCTGACAATGATTGGAAACTTTGACAATGCTGAGATAGACCAAGAGGAAGAAAAAAAAAGCAGAAAGTAGAAATAAGAAACCTTAAGTAGTCGATAGGTGAACATAATATTTTCCAATTGAAAGATAATGTACTCCCTAAAGGGTTGGTTCCCCTTGAAAGATTATTCGATTCTAATGATGTTGTTATCAATTCAAAGAAAACACATCAAGAAGAAGAGATGGAAGATTGTAATTTGGGAACTCAGAAGGAACCCAAAATAGTGAAATTGTTCAAAGGTGCTCCCAAAAACTACAAAGAAAGATACATTGATCTTTCTAAGAAATACATGGATGTGTTTTCCTGGTCATATGAAGACTTCAAAACATATGAAAAAAGCATAATTCAACATAAGATTCCATTGAAAGGACTTAAACCACACAGACAAAAGATTAGATAGATCAATCCATTGTTGCTAGCTCCAATAGAAAAAGAAGTGAAGAAATTGTTGCAGGTGAAAATTATACTCCCTCTCAGATATTCAGACTGGGTTTCTAATCTGGTCCCTGTAAGAAAGAAGAATGGAGAGATAAGATTGTGTGTAGACTTCAGGAATTTGAACCAAGAATCTCTAAAAGATAATTATCCATTGCTGAAAATGGATTGTCTTATAGAAGGTGACATGAGCTCACAAATTGTCTATGGTTGACGGATTTTCTAGGTATAACTAGGTAGCAGTAGAAAAAGAAGATTAGAAGAGGATTGCTTTCACGACGCCCTGGGGCACCTTCATCTATGCAAGCAAGCATGCCATTTGGCCTTATGAACGCAGGTGCAACATTTCAGAAGGACATGGACATACCCTAATCTAGGCAGATATTGGTGGCCACCTGCGTATTCCACTTGGGGCCCCACCATTGTCTCTTTCAGTTTTTCAGTTTCGGCACAACTTACTATTTTTTTGGGCATCGCGCCTCCAACGAATATGATTCCGTTATAGAATTGAACCCCAACACAAGTGTCAATGGTGCATTATGATTCCGCGAATGTCGACTATTTCAGCAAGACACAGAAAATTCCGTCCGGGGAGTGGTTGATGAAACCTATGGGCATGGACTAGCTCCGCTCCTCCGTCAGGCTACTATGAAAGAAGATGCTGTAGGAGCGATAACAAAATATCTTCCTGCCCAGTTTGAAATGGTTTTGATTTCAATTAATTTCAAAAGAGATGGGCACCATTGCCAATTTGAAATACTGGATGAAGAGGTTTGAAATCGTAAAAGAGGGCACCAAGAGGAGGTGACATTTCACAGGAAGTTTCATACAAAGGCAAAAGTTCGGTGACGTGAAGGCCAGACGTGATTCCATGATGCATTAGCCATGTAGCATAGATAGATACACCATACGCCTAGTCACATGCCCATGGGATGGGAAGCCATATAGGTAGATGCTGAAGGGATGGCATGGAGACATATTAAAGATTCTAAGAGCTCATTAAATAATGAATATCTTATGAAATATTAATTGTGGCAATGGAGTGCATTTGTGTATATTAGGAGCAGCCAACTGTCAATTTGCAAGGAAAGTATAACATGGAGTAAGGTGCCTCACAGATAAGCCAGTGTAACATCAACATACATAAAATAAAAATAAAAATTACCTTCACCCTTATTGTCACGATTCCTTCCTATCTAAGAAACGTTATCTACTTGAAATTATCATGGTTATTGTAATTATCATTCTAAATTACATACACCTAAGTTATATAAATGGAATGGTCACAATTCGAACTTGCACACATGATTATTTAATCCTAGGATTGAACACTTTCTATAACAAATCTTCATTGCTCGACATTATAACTCTATAAACTAAGATAAGTCACATTTTATATTTATGATAATGATTTGACTGCAGGTTAACAGTTTTGTTTCATCGTATTAATAATCCGGTCACAATAGTACATGCATATGGAATTTGATTAAGGGTTTTTGGATCTACCCCTCTGAGGCGTGATTTTGGATTTGTTGTGATACGTTGTACTTTGAAAATCCTCTCCACATGGTTCATATTACAGTCTTGTGACATTTTTCGACCATTCGCCTGTCGGGTCCATGGTAAGGGATCTACGGTTGGGATTCCTCGGTGCCAGTTTAGGGTATCGACCATCCTCCCAACCCTAACTGTCTTGTTCATTCTGCTCTCACGAGGCTAGAGGTGCCCGCTCTGGAACCTCTTTGCCGCCATCGCTATGGCTTCCTATTTCCTTCATCGTGCCTTTAGTGAACTCATTTTCCTTGCGCCCTATGGCTAGGTAATGGGACCAATTCTCTTTTTTAAATTTTTGGATAGATGACTGTTGTCTATTCATTGTTTTACCCCACGTTTTCAGGTTTTTGATAACATGATCTTTTGTTTTTACTTCATTATCCGGTTATTTATAGGTCTAGTGGGTTCAATGTTTACTTCTGGTGCTTATACTGTGGTAGCTCGGTTGTGGACCGACGCCCTTAATGAGGATCACAATTTGTCGTTCGTCAGTGTCTGCATCGACCCTTTGGCTTCAACAACCCCAGTAAGTAAAACAAAACCTATCAACATACATATATTCGACTTGCTCAAGTTTCCTCTGACAATTCTTAAGTTAATCTTCCTCTTCGTTTGTGTTTCTCCGCGCAGGGTTTTGACATCGAAACACCTCAGACTTCATGGCTGAGGTAATACCCATGAACCTTGCCTTAAAGGAAATATTTTCTAGTTATTTTGGTTCAGAGATTGTTAAACATAAACCCTAATACCGTTTGGTTTCTATGCAGGTATTACTTCGTTTCTTGTTAAGAAAATCTCGCCATAAACAGTATTCCATTCATCTTCATAACATCGGCTAATTTCCATTGTCACAGGTACATGGAATTCCGAGTTTGGTGGTTAACTCTAGATGCAAAACCACCCCTACTTTTCTTTATGGATATTTTCTGAGTACTCGTAGCTTAAACTATCATTTGTAGCCTTTAGTACCATTTTTGAGTTTCTCTATTTTGGTTAATTTACCATGGGCCTCACCTTAGTTGAGGGTTGTATTTATTTGTGTAATTTCTCCCTTTGTTGATTATTACTTTGACCAAAGCTTCAGGTCTAACCCAAAAAGGGTTTCTTTCTTGACCTGACAAGATTTATATATTTGTTTAATTGATATTCCACATTGTTCTTTGTCATGGGTCTTGGACTGTTATCACCATTTCGGCACAGATCCTGACAATTTTAATGTAGCTTCTCCTTTTGGTTTTCATATGGTTATGTATCTGGAACTTTGCATTTCGTTTGGATAACTGTACAAAGCTTTGTTTCTCAGTACATTTATACTATCTTAGTTTGTGAATCATTGTCTACATTTATTTCTCTAATTTCTTCTCTTGGCATGATATCATTTCCACCTTTTTAATAAGATAATATTGTCTATATTATGTGCTATTCTGAGGCTTCATCTCATGCCCATAAGTATTTAAATTGTTTTTTAGTTTATATATATATATATCCTTCAGACCGAAGTTTCATAAATGTTATGGAAAGACTAATATTGTTTACTTAATTTTTGTTTTCTGTTGGTGAATTTTCTATGCTCCAATTTATAATGTAACTAACGTCCGGACCATCAATAATACTAAGTTACTTCTGTAACTCACTTGTCTGTGTATATCATAGAATAGTGAAGGAAAACGACTTGTTTTGTCAAGGGTTTCAACCATGGACTAAACTAACAGTTTTCTACCTTATAAAAGGTTCTGTAGTTTATCTCTGGTATGTTTTCTCCTTTTTATATTATAATACGTGCCTTCCCTTATACTAAAGAGAATACCCTACCTCTAGGTATGAATTATAGATATAAATTTTTTTACCAACAGTTTATTAATCATGCCATCAATAAATATGCACACATTTATATCAATCAACAGATATAGTTTTCCTGCTATTTGACTGTAACAATTTCTTTAACCAGATAAGAAAAATGACAAACACATTTTCTTCTTCTTAAATAAAACATTATTTTCATTATCTGTAAAATCATCTGTCTAAACAGAATCTTTCATAGACAGTGTTCCTAGTTCTTACTTTTCAAGCAGACTGTTTACTTATCTCACTTCAGAGACTGTTGATGATGTCCTCCCTACCATGAGAGAGCCTATTATGTCGTCGTCTCCTCCCGTGCTCCGGACAAGAGTAAGGCTATTTAGCAGTAATTCTGGATGAGACCTTGGGACCTCGAGTTTAATACTCTTTTCTTTCGAGAATTAAAGAATGTTGAGTTTCTCCCCTTTTCTATCACACTGTTTTTCCTTCAATAACATAACCCCTTTTTCTCAGTGGTATGTACCTTTTATCCTCAGAGAAAAGTTAACTGTTTTCACTGTTTTTGCTCAACTACTCTTAGATCTTGAAATACTTTATCATAAGTGTTTTTTTTATAGAAAACATTCCATAATTAATTTTATTCAAAACATAGTAACCATGTTCATTCATTTAATCTCATTAAAAGAAAATGTATAATCTCCTTTTAAACAAATTAACAAATTAGTTTCGACTTAATCGAGCTCTCACAGCTCGCTGTGAATTTGCAAGGAAAGTATGACATAAAGTAAGGCGTCTCACGGGTAGGCCAGCAAGGCCAGTGGTGAATTTGCAAGAAAAGTATGTAATGGAGTGCGTTTTTGCTTGATAACAAACTTTTGGAATGCAGAGGCCCTACCAAATCCCATTCTGGGTATTACCGCTTGGTGGTACTACTGGCCCTTGTTCTAGCAAGCCTCATTCCAGCGCTACTTCTGTAGGAGAAAGTGAGAAGGCTGGGGCCACCATGCTTGAAAATCATCAGGACCTTAACCCTTAGAATTTACAGTAAATTTTGCATAGGTTTGATGGATTTTCAGCCTTTCCCCTGCAGCCTTAACTTTAAGATTCGGATATTAAATAAAGTCGCCATTGGCATTTTCGTAGTGCTGCACGTCCCTGGCTCACCGAGACTAAGGAATATTATGGTATTTATATATGTTAGTCTCTTGTATTTCAATAAGTTAGACTCTGTATCTTATAATTATAAATAAAATAGTGTCTTGCCGTTATTTGATCATGTATGGTTTATGCGATTATTTTTGCGAAATTAATAAAAAAATATTTTTATTAATTTGTAGTATTATGTGCTCCATTTTAGGGTCATCATCATGTTTGATGTAATGATAGTCTTCTGGTTAATTATTTATGAAAACGCGTGGTAAATTTAACTACCGTGCTTTGTATATTTTGCAGCCTCCAAAACACAATTTCTTTCCCTTATATAATCAATGGTCTTATGCGAAATATTGGAGTTGGTTTTGTTCACTCTTACCTTATTTGGTATCTACCCATGTTCTCGATGTCTTTATATATATCCTTCTAAATTTAATATATGATCCTTCTCAAATTAATATCTAAATGTTAATGTCTTTAATTTTCTTTTCCTTTCCTTTGCACAGATACAATCTCGTCGTGAATATATAATTCTAAATTTCACAGCTTACTATTTTAACATTATACAGATGTTAATGAATTAAAACAATGCAGATCTATGAATAAGATAAACAGTTTTACTAATATGGAAAATAGTGAATATATCATTTGTAAAAAATTCTAAATTTCACAACTTACTCTTTTAACATCTATATATACATAATTCGATGAATTAAAACAATGTAGATCTAGTTTTAAACTAGATAACACTTTTATTAATATGGAAATTTTTCTTTTAAGTAATAAACAAAATCTTTAATGTTTAACATGTATATAGAGATGTTGATGAATTAAAACAATGTAGATCTATAAACTAGATGAACACTTTTAGTAATATGGATTTCTTTTTTTTAAATAATAAAGAAAATCTTCAATGTTTAACATGTACAGAATAACATAAATTTAAAAATTTCTAGTAGAATATTTTTTTACATTATCCTAAATATATTAATATGATAATTAAAAATATGTGTTTATTCTTAAAAGATTACAAGTTCAAATTTCAAGGAATACTGGAGTATGTATATCTCTACAAAATTTAGCAATAAAAATACCATATTAAAAAAAATTCTCTCTCACTAAAAAAATATCTCATACACCAATTTAGTGATTATTTTAACCATAACCTTAAAATTAGATCATTAATATTATTATATATTATTTAACTCTCTTATTTAATAATGTAAGAATGCTAACACTATTACTTATGTGGTGTCTGATAAAACAAACTAAAAGCACTCATATATTTCACACAAAGGTGTATGTGTCAAAACACACACACAAATTACATTCAGATTACTCTATTAAATAGAGTTTTCCATATCTAACTTATTCCTATTTTAGAAGGAGAGGTTGAGGGAATTTCCCAACCATCACAAACCAACATCTCAAATATAGGATGTAAGCATTAATTCCAACATCTCCTCTTAATGCTTACATTACATAGATTTATTGAAAAACACAATCATTCTTTAACTTATCAGTAGATGCTCCATCAAGTTGCCTCATAACCCTCGTAAAGGTGTAGTGGGCAAGTTGGATTCTCGAGTTCTTCTCCTGAACTCCCGAATCAAAGACCTCCCGAAGTCAATTACTAGACAACATCCCAAACCATCGCATAACCTCATTAGAATAACACTCCCAAGTCTTCAGTGAGGGATCCTTCCCTAGATCCACAACTGCCATACTATATGAACCACCATCCATATTGATACTTAAATCCACTCGATCCCTTCAATAGTGGCTTTAGACACATCATTGAACTGCTAGTCATTCTATAGACGAGCTCCCATCTATCGAGATACATAGGTGCTAACCGTTGTACTCACCAGTTATCTAGAGAAGCCGTCTAGATACAAAATGTATCTAGAATCAATTATTGCATCATAAAATTTCTATGAAATTCATCATAACTTAGTTTAAAAAACTAGTATATATTAATAAAATTAATTATAACTCTGGCTCAGTGTTATGGACACATCATTCTCCTCCAAATCGGCTTCGAAGCTCTTGGTGGTAACCTTGGAGTTAGCAAGGGAATGTATCACTACCCACCACTTGAACTTCACCTCCGGGCCAAGTTTTTAGGTAACTGAGAATTTGGCCTACGATATTGCTAGTGTAAAAAGCTTCATGGGATCTACACATGACAGCTTTTATCACCTTCCAAGGTGGAGTTATCTCAAAACATTCAGAAATAATTGGGTGAAAACTGCTCCTGCAACGCAGATGCGATGACACGGGTAATACAAATGCATCTCCGGATGTCTTGCACGATGAAAACATCTTCGTCTTCCTCCCCCTTTAAATATATGCTCGCGATTTTTTCGCTAGAAATTTTCTTACCTTTCTGTTTAAAGCTGTCTTCATCTCTGGCAATGCCACAGTGGTCATCCACAATCAAATCTATGTCCTCCTCTAGTGCACATGATAGAGCTCTACAAATTTGCAAAAACGTCGTCGACAGTCAATTATGGCTCGATAACTATTTACTGTGATGAGAACTATAGCTTATTTTCAAATCTAGACACCCATGAGAATTATCTCGACAACTCAAAGGATATTGATACATGTAATCTATATAATTTTTGGACAGCAACTTCAAATCTCCTTTCCAATCAGTCGAATAAAGCTTATGTTCCTGGACGCAACAGATTCACTGAAGGATCAACTCTATTTTAAATTAATGGAACCATCTACGGCCGGATTCAATGTTGGAGAGATATATCCATCAAATAATGCATGGCATGTTTGCAATTAGCAAAAAAACCCTCTTCAAATGTTGTGTTAAAAAATGACTAAAAAATAATTCACGCTTCTGTATACAAACTAATACGCTACAATGTAGAAAAAAATTACACTCTTTCTACAACAAATTACATTTTCTCTCAATCTCAGTATGAGCCTGAAGCTCTGATACCATGATAAAACTAACTAAAAACACTCATATATTTCACACAAAGGTGTATGTGTCAAAACACACACACAGATTGCAGTCAGATTACTCTATTAAATAGAGTTTTCCAGATCTAACTTATTCCTAATTTAGAAGGAGAGATTGAGAGAATTTCTCAACCATCACAAACCAACATCTCAAATATAGGATGTAAGGATTAACTCCAACAATATCCTTCTTGACAAAAAAAGTTTAACACTATTACTTATGTGGTATCCTTCTCGACAACCAAAAATTAACTATTCTATTAGTGCTCTATTGGAATCTTTGAACCCATTTTTTAATAATTTTGATTGGTTTTGATTTAAGCCTCTTCGAAGCATAACAAAATCAATGTTCCCAATTTTTTTTTTAAAGAGCATAAACTATTTTGAAAAGAAACAATAATGAATGCCAATATTATAATCTTATTCTTAAGATTCACATTTTCAAAATATGATTTTGCACTTGGAATTTTATATTGGCGACTTGGATATTGAATTTTTAACTTTTGAAATTTGATATCAAGACTTTCATATTTGATTTTGGATTTTTGGAATTTCATATTACTATGTGGGGAATGATATCTTACAATATCTTACAATTTAGAATTCATTATTGACACATTGGAATATGATGTTGTATTTTATTTTAATTTTACACTTAATTTTAAACCACATTAAATCTATAACACTATCAGGTACAAATTTGGTTACACATTGCCTGCAAAAACTAATAATACTACAAAATAAATTTTCTCAAATGCAATGCAATTGAATATAAGAAAATCAAGAAAACTTAGAAACTACAAAATAAATTGTCACTGCAAAAATATGAATACAAGTGACTAATTTCATTATTTAAAAAAATCGTTTCATTACATGGATAGGTGTGTTTATTTTTGTGTTAGGCCTTCCATGCCCAATATAATATTTTCATGGTAGGGTGTTATAATCATCTTATCTTAGTATCAATTTAAATTACTCTGTTTTCAGTGTTGTTTTGTGAAATAAACATGTCAAAAAATCATTCACAATTATTGGTTGTCAAAATCTCCGTAAACCAACCTGAAAACACTGAGTCATTGCTGAAAGAATATTCTAAATCGTAGATGTATAATATAAATATTTGTACCTACATTAATGCTTATATTGCCTGCAAATGACTTGATTTATGATGATCTTTTATGATTGCAAGTAACAAAATTCCATTCATATCAAATAAAATTAATGATCTATTAAAAATATTCTTGGTAAGAAAAGAAATATAATATACTATATGGTTAAGTTTGTTTGATTATGTTTGATTTTTCTACTTTCTTTCGAAAAATTATTAAATTTATTTATTACAAATATGATATGATCTGTTTTAAAACAACATTACCCACATACTATTCATATTTTTTTACAATAACCAATAACTATAACAAATACAATTTCATCATAATACAAAATATTATTTTTATGTTACTTTTCATATAAGCCATCAACTATCAAACTTGATAGGAAATTAAATAAATTCTTGATGCTATTGTCTTTTAAATTTAAATGCTAACCAACAATCCAATTTTGGATGAGGTCTTAGATGATTAAAAACCAAATGCAAAATTGTTTTGTGTTTCTATCTTTTGCATACAAACTGGTAAATGTCCAACTTCATGGAAATTTCAAATAATTCTTTGCAATATTGTATTGTAAATGGTGTAGACCTTAATATTTAAGAAATATGTTTGATTTGTTGTGCTTATATACACACTATAATTGTGATAAGTCATCTTGCATTTGTGGATAGTATCATGTGATGGATATTCCCACTACAAGTTGACATATGAGATATGATGAGTCCTCCCACAATTATAAGCTAAAATGTAGTATTCTCGTAATTTGGCCATACCACACTCCATAACAAGTATTATTTCCAAGAGCATGATATTTCCATATGATTTTCACATATATTGAACATATAACTTCATCAACCTAAAACATCAACTTTTCATTTTTGAAAAACATCATGGAATGGGCCATATTCAATATATTCATGTTAATTCTTTCAGCTACACAATTTTGTTTAGGATTGTATGGAACAATGGTTTCAGGTTGAATCCCAGGTTAGAGAAGATAGTTTTCAAAATCATTAAATGTATTTGTTTAGATCCATTATCAATAGGAAGAGAACCAATATGTGAACACTCTTCATTTTGAATCCATACATGAAAATGCTTTAAATTTTTGAAAGCCTGAGATTTATCTTCAACAAGTAGAGCCAACACATACTAGTGCAGTCATCAATAAAAATCATCATATGTTTATTTCCAATTGCAGATGAAATAGGGAGGAAACTACAAAAATTGTAATGTATCAATCCAAGTTCTATATACACTCTCAGAAGTGGAAACGTGGAAATTTTGCTTGCTATATTTCCACAAGATATATGCATCATATTATTTGGTTTTCTTAGAAAGAGTAGGATAGCCATAAATACTCCCTGTTGCAAACCTATTATATAGAATTCAAAATAATTTGATTAATTAGATTGAGTAGCTTCATGTAGGAATTATATATAGCACACTTGTTGCGTATAGAGTGATACAAGTTATTTAATTTCAAGCCCAATAGACTCTAAAAAATTGATTTAATTTGATTTTTTTTCTATTTGTAGAACTCAATGTAGTTTTTTTTTTTTTTTTTCCTATCGGACTCATGAACACTTGAGATCAGTGACAGCTGCATCCATGGAATATTGTAACAAGCAGATCCAACCAAAAGGATCACTTCCTGCTAGCTCAAGTAAGGAGCCTAACCCTGAGGGTGTTGAGCGAATTAAAATTGTAGCCTATTAATAGCTAAGATTCTTTAGTGATGAGGACATGACCAATAGAGCTAACCCTTAGGGCTAAAATTAAATGTACTTACAAGAAATGTCTTAAACATTTCTTTTTGTATTTTACTTTGAGACGTAGAAAATAAATCTTTCCCACAATATAAATTTCTCTATTCCATTTTTATTTTCTTTCCTTTTTCATGTTCTTAGTGTAACACCATTCATATGAAAGGAAAAAAATGTCTTTGTTTCTTTTTTCTTTTTTAAGTTTTCGCTCCTATTATAATTTTTAAATTTTTACAACATATCAACTAGACTCCCTCTATTTCTTCTGCCACCAGTGAAACTAAACCAAGGATAGAAGAGGATACAGTCCAAAAAGAATAATTGAACCAAATATGACAAAATATGTCCTGATAGTTAATAGTAGAATTGTTTCCCCATAGCTATGGAAACCAACAATAATACTCATCCAAAAGAGTAGCATTTCCAACATGTGTATTCTAAGATAAAAGGTAAAAAAGATAAAATTATCAACTATGATGTGGTGCAAACACCCCTAGATAACTAGCTTAGTAATCAATAATATAAAAAAATGTGATCAAAGGGGAATCTTAGTCTTAATATGATAAGTGCCTCGATTGATTGGATGCTTCTCGACCTTGCATGGTAATATAATTCAAGAGCTAGCTGTTGATATAATATCCAATGTTTCTATCCTTCCTTCTACATATAGCATGAGGTTCTTCATCTCGTCCAGCTAGTGCATAAGATTAACTTGTGACAGACATCAATGTACAAAAAAATTCCAAGAAATAGATTTACATGCCAATAGAAGTCCATCGTATGGAGGTAATGATTATCCCATCCACATGAATTTCCTGTTTATGGTACCTATCGAGATACTCCTATTATGACTTATGCATGCAGGAATTCATGCCATTCCTTGAAAATTCCCTCCAGTAGTTGGATTTCTTCCTAGATATCGGGAGGGGTGTGCTAATGAAAACCACATGCTAAGGAAAGCTTGAAACCTTTCCTAGAGCCACCAATCGTTCCCCTTCCTCCCATCCCCTATCACAACATGCACACTAAGACATCATGGTTGCAAGAGGAAACAAAAAACAACTAATGATGTTTTGGTACAAGGCTTAGAGTTGTAAGTTTCACTACTAGAAGAAGGTGGCTAATAAATCATGTGAAGAGGGATGACTATTCATCAAAGGCTGAAATGATCCATTATTTGTTAATTTTCCTAACATAGAAAACAAAATGAAGAGGCCCATCATAGCCCTTAGATTGGAGTTTTTCCCACATCAATGTTTTCTTGTGCATCAATAGTCATAGGAAATATGGAATCTTAGGTCATAATTTATGATTCCCGTCAATATACCAAATGCGGCTACTTTGATAGCTTGTATTTATGGCTTCAATGTGGTAAGATTCCTTAATAGAAAGGAAAAACTAACGATTATAGTCCAACCACAACTAATCTAAATATTCTAAGTATGATATTTGATGATGTAGAAATATCTCTTCTAAATAATTCTGAACTTGAGTGTGGGCATGGAAGTCCCATGATAAGTGATATTACTTTTGGAAACAATGTTAATACTTAAAAGGGGGGTGGGGGGGGGGGTGAATCAATATAAAGGCTAATTTAAACTTTTATGCTGTTTTGTCTCTACTCATCCAAACATGGCATAAATTATATGAGATACCATTAAAAGACCATAACAGTAGCCATATCAACCAATAGAAACATACACATCATGACTAGAAAATACATGAGACATGAAAGATTTATGTGGAAACCCTTTCGGGAGAAAAACCACCTAAGATTATTTTTGTTATTGACGTAAAAATAAGAACACCTACTGTATTACATCAATATATTTGTGAGCCACCACTCACAGAAAGCACCAAATCCCTTTGATTGTTTGTTATCAACCACTAGGAGGAAGCACCAAATCTCTCCTTTTGTAGACACCTAGTCATGTTTCTTGAAGCACCATGTGAATCATCAAATACATGAATTTATTCCAAACACGAAATTGAAGCTCCTTGGATTTGTGCAAGCACCAACTTGTAAGAGGCAATGACCCCCAAGCTTTTTTCAGACACTAACTGAGGTGGAAGACCAACTTCTTGTATGTGAGCTCCAACCCACACTCAATAAGGAAATAAAACTCATTATATTTGGAAGCCTCTCTTCATGTTTTCAATTATGTTCTCCCTTATAGAATTTCCTCTACATAGCCTACACAACACTATGTCCTCTTCTCACTCTCGAAAACCCGATTGTACTCAACCCTCGACTCTCAATAACATACACTCATCTCACAACCCTCTACACTCAGCATCAGATACTCAACACTTAACCCCTTCTATTTGACTGCGTAGGCTTTCTCGGCCTCTCTCTACATCGCAAACACACTTGGCCTATTCATAGCAACACTTTAACACACATTATCTCCACAAATCACTCTCACTACATTCCACTCCTTGCTCAATTCTAATCCCGAATTTTTATCCTTTACTACACACTGATCAATGCTGTCTCTATTATCATCCTCATTTCCCAAGTGCGTACTCCAAGCATGGCTTCCCATACTGCATATGATAGATCTTCTTGATCAATCTCATATTCTTGTTACATTGAAATTTCTTAGCCATTGCAGCTAAATTAATTCAAGGTGTTGGGGTTCCCATGTTTTGGCCAAATTGGCAAGACCAAAAGACGAGACAACATCATACCACTTTTTAATCCTCAGGATCTAGCCCTCCTGGGTCCAGAGAGGGATATCTCTATAAATGCAAAGAATGATATATCTTTGAAAGCTCAAAATGAGATATTAGGCTAGGTATGAAGCACAGGGGTTTTGAAATGATTTGGTTGGTTGGTTGGATGGTTGGAGATCATTAACTGAGATGGTTATGGGATGAAGGAGCCAAGTAGCAGGATGTTTCGGTAAAAGAGGATAGGTCAAGAAAATGTCATTCCATTGGGCTATGGAGTCATAAAAGGAGATTACTTACATAACAACTAACCAAGAACTTCCAAAGGTAAAGTCATCTATACTAAAGGATCTCTTTGATATGATGGTGGAATGGACATTAAGGAATGAAGATGAAAGAAAGAGAGAAACCCAATTGCAGTCTAGAGATTAGGTAAAGACTTTTAACTTATCCCGCTTTCACATACTCAAAGGCAACTCGCAATGAAGACACAAGGGTATCTTAAGATCAGATTAGAGGTCATTTAACTCTAGACTTGCTTTCAACATACTCTCAAGGAGAAACAAAGTTATGATTTAACACAAAGATCTTAGAAGGGCCAATATTTTGGAAAAGGACCCCAGTGGATACGGCTAACTCTAGATCCTTGGTATCCAAATTCTTCCAGTTTAAACCCAGTAAGAACATCCAAGCAGCAAACCCTGAATTATAACATCAGTAAGCATGGGCTAGGCCAACATCTTTGACTAGTTAAATTACATGAGTTTACTCTTAGATTCACTATCAGCAGAAAACATCAAAGATAAGAAGAGAAGTGGGCATTAAGGTACCATGCAAGGATATATCCTAATCTTGATTTACTGATTCTTATCAGAGAATGATGAACAACATGATTAAAATGAAATAAGACAATGCAGTAAGGAAACATCACCCGTAATATAGACCAGGATCCTGTGAAATTTTCTTGTTCAATAGATGTGCAAAACCAGTCACATACTCTGAGCTCAATGGCTGTTACAATCCAAACTTTCTCCTCTCGACCTACTAAATTACAAACTACTTAGCTACTTCCCCCAAAATTGTTCTAACAGTCGAATGAATCCCCACAACTAATGACAACAACAACAACAACCTTTACAATATGTTCTTCGGGGTTCTTATAGGAGAAAGAATAGCAGGAGTAGTAAATGTACATTTAATTGATTTCATTATGACAGAGTGGAGGAAGTGTTCGTGCCCACTGTGCTTAATGGCTTTGCATTGTTGTATGTACTCTATATTCTATCAAGAAGTCGTGTCTGACTATAAGTACTCTATTCTGTCTTCTGAAGCGAGTAAGGTGACTGAAGGTTTTCAGGCATTCCCATACTTCCATAATTGTTGTCCTGGAAGCTTTAGAAACTTCTTTCAGTGCAATAACCTTTCAGAGCTCGAGGAGGCATGGTGAACACTGTCAGGAGGTGTCCTTTCTGGAGAAAAGTGCTCTGCTAATATGAAAACACAGATATGGTCCGTTTCATGTTCTTAGGCTTCATTAAGCCTCTAAATTCTCTTCATGATCTCTATCTGTGTCTTCCTCCTTTAACCATCGGATTATAAGCATTAATCTTCAATGATATGCATTAATCCTTAATTATGTCGCTGCTGATACACTTTGCCGCTGCTGTGATGGTTTCTCTACACTCTGAGTCACAACAGATGTGACTATGGAGACAGAGTGGAATTTCCACTTTGTAAACCCTGCAACAATGCAATAAACTCATTATAAAAAAAAACCAGGGGAGGTGGCAGAGAAATGCTGTGGAGACCTGTGGAATGGTGGCGGAATGGTGAATGCAGGTGAAAACGGGTGGAAGAACCATGCAGAAAGGTGGAAGGATGAAATGATGCAAATTTGGTGTAATAAGGGTCGCAGACCATCCGATCAGATATGGAAATAGCAATCAATAGTCAGGATTGGTGGATGGGGGTGTTAATAACAAGTTAGGCGAAGAAAAACTAACTTTAGTGTTTGAACATAAAGTTTAGCGTCAGGGTGAAATACAAAGGAAATCAATTAGAATGAATGGAAAAGGGGGTCATTAATGGTGGGACCCGACAAGGGCGGAGGGAGATTAACTATGAGCCGTTGGATTGCAGGAGGCGATCAATGGTGGGGATCAAATGATGGATTTCATGGAAGGCCAAATGAATGATAAAGGGAAGGGGTGTGATACGATATGGGCTGTAGATCTGGATCAACAAACGGCTGAGATTAAATGATGAAGCTTTCGGGAGTGGAGGGGGAAGGGTGGTTTTAGGAAGGAAAACAACTGTTTTCTAGCAGCAAAAGCCTGGTTTGGAAATTTTCCCAAAAAAACGCGATATAGCTCGTCGGTCGACACGTGGAAAAATAAAACCACCCATATTGTGTGATTTCAAACTGTTAAAACCTGAACACCAAAGTTACGCCATATGGATGTTGGTCGTTGGATCTGGGACTGTGAGATCTGACAGTGCAGGATGGAGCGCGAAATGGGAAGATGCGTGGGTGAAGTGGGCCATTGGGTTTACTATAGATCGTTGGATCAAAGAGAACAGACAGCAGAGATTAGATCGCATTGGAGAAAGGCAGGGGCAATGAGTGGAGAGCGATGAAATCTAGATCGTTTGATCTAGATGGATGAATGGCTTAGATCAAATCGGGGCTCACAAATCAGGAGGGGTCGAATGCGACGAGATTGGGTGTTGCGATGGTGCGATTGAGCGAGCACCGTCCGATCTGGAGACTGATCAACGGCTCATATATGATCGGAGGGGTGAATGAATACGGGCGATGGTGGGTTGCAGGATTAGCATTGACCATCTGATCTCTAAAATATCAATGGTTGAGATCGCAGCCAGAGCCAATAGACGAAAGCTCATCGCATCGGGAAAAATAAGCAAAATAAAGAAAACGCTCTCCCTTGAATGTTCCGATTGCGATAAGCGCCTGGGGCCTTAGCGCTTGGTCCCGACGCTCTGTTTCATGGTGGGGAAGTGTTTTAGGGGCTGGCCGAAAGGGGCTTAAGCCTCATATGCAAATGGGGTGTTTTTTAAGCCAAAAAGAAGATTTTTAAGGCTTAAAGGGGTTTTCGGTAGAGGGAAAAAGGAATTTTTAAGCCAAAGAAAGGGTATTCGTAAGGTTTTAAAGGGAGTTAGGATTATTTAGAGGGTTAATGGAAGATTTTGAAAGGGGAACAAGGTGGTGAAAACAGAGGCTTTGTCGGAATGAAATAAGGGGAAAAAGAGGCATTTTTGAGCAAAATTCTTCCACAGACAGTGAGGCTTTTTAGTGGAAAAAACAGTGAAGGTTGTTCAAAGGACAAAGACACAAGGAGGCTTCAAGGATGATATGTTTTCAGAGGGAATGTATTCCTTGAAGGCTAAAAAAACATTTTAGCCCCTTGTTTTCTTGTCAAAAAATTCATAGGGGGCTAACAGTGGCTCCACATGGGGATGGCATCTTCTTGAAGGTGTCAAGAATTCAGAAAATGATCTTTGGAGTAGGCCAGATGCCTGGTACTTGACACATCCATTTTTCTTTGATCAACTGCCATAACTCATGAAGAAATAATATCAGCAGTAAACATTTCTCCAAAATAACTACCTACCCATACTATTGTCCTATCATTTTTTCTTCTAGGTGCATTTGGACTTGCAGACCCTTTACATCATCATTTTTTTACAAACAGGAAAATAAACCTATTCTACTGCTACCCTTATTACCCCATGAGACTAGATTAGGCAGTTGGTCTCATATCTTCTCCACCTAAACTAATATCTGCTAGGATTAGAATGTCTAGCAGATTTCTTCTCTACATTCTAAGACAGAAATTGAAAAACAATCAAGCCAAGATGAGACTGTCTGGCTTGCTGGACTTTGCAGAAATTGAAAACAACTGACTAGATGCTCATAGACTGAGCTTTATTAAGATTTTCCTACCTACCCTACTCTAACTGGAATATTTACAAATTTAGCTTATAAACACTCTCTTCCAATACATCCAGTCCATCAGGTGATCCCATGACTGGTCCTTTTTGCTCAACTCTTTGAGCATGCTTGATAGGCAGGGCCACTCCCATTCTCTTTGTTTCTTAACAGCAGCTTCATAAATGTTTCCTGTTGTTTGCAACAAGCTGCTCATGATGACCTTTGATCCTTCTTCAAATGTTTGCAGGAAATGAGCATAAGGATCATGAAATGATACCTGGTTGTGAATATTAGGCAGGCAGGTTTCAACCAGGATTGATTCCTCTTCCACTGGATCAAGAACAAGACTCTCTTGAGAAAGAGAATCTCCCTCATCTTCTTCATTTTCTGAACTGGAGGACTCATCATATACTACAGATTTGTCCTCTAGTAGCTCTGAGGTATTCTGATCTGGTGTGCAGAACTCTATGAAGAGATGATTGTATCTTTGAGTAGGGATTTGCTCCATCGCTTCCTCTTTTCAAGAGAAGGCTCCTTGTTTTCAATCTGCTCAAAGATCTCTTCTTTTCTTTTCTTCATCCTTTGAAAAGAAAGGCTGCAGACTTCCAATCAAATGGAAGCTATGACTGATGATCTGAGGTAAAGAAGAATGAAGATTCAAAGAATCTTCATCTGCTATTATACTTTCGTAACTCTCCTCGTCAGTGTCATAGATAGCCTGCGTGGTCTCTGAATCTGCGAAATCAAACTCATTAGATGAATGAGAAAGAGTGTCTGTTCTATAAAAGACTTCGGAGATGGACTTCTTGTTTAATATTCGGTTCATCTCTTCTTCTGTCAACAGAGAGTTTTCTTTTTTAACATGGATAGAAGAACAATAGTCCTCCTTTTCTTGTACTAGCTGATCTGGAGGCTGGATGTCTTCTTGAGCCTCTTTTATGGAATCTTCACTTCTGCTAGCAATGAAACCTTGGGGAGTTGTTAATGTTTCCTGACCTCTTTCTCCTTCCACATCAAATTCTGCATCTTATATGTGGTCTCTTTTTTCCTCTAAGCAGCGTTCCCTATTAGCTTTCGCTATAAGGTCGTGATATTCCCTAGTCAACATACTACAAGACACAGGTAAGAAATCAAGCAATGCTTGATCACTTTCCTCTTCATCTTCTATATATTCTTGAACATCCTGCATGTCTTGCTCATAATCTAGATCATGAGTTTGTTCTTGCACTAGAAAATGCATGGGCTGCTCTAAGTAATCAACATTTTCATTTAGATTAGCCTCATACATCTTCATCACTACTTCACCAAATCTGTTCACCAGATCTATATGTCTATCCTCCAAAGAATTTAGCCTTGCTTCCTGATCCATATTTGGATCCATGTTTGTACAAAAAGGTCACTACATCTTCTCAACCAGCTCAGGGTCTTCTACCAGTGGAGTCATTAAGTCTATTAGGAGTTATGGAGTGTGGAGTCACCAGGTGGATGATTTCGAATGTATGAAACAGGCTGTTATCCACCTTCAGCATTTGGAAACCAATCTAAAGGCATTGGTCTGAGTTGATCCCCAGTGGAGTTGCCATTATGCTGGGGTTCCCATGTTTTGGCTAGATTGGCAAGACCAAAAGATGAGACAACATCATACCACTTTTGAATCCTCAGGATCTAGCCCTCTTGGGTCCAGAGAGGGATCTCTCTATAAATGCAAAGAATGATATATATTTTAAAGCTCAAAATGAGATATTAGGCTAGGTATGAAGCACAAGGGTTTTGAAATGATTTTGTTGGTTGGTTGGATGGTTGGAGATCATTAACTTAGAACGTTAGGGGATGAAGGAGCCAAGCAGCAGGATGTTTCGGTAAAAGAGGATAGGGAAAATGTCATTCCATTGGGCTATGGAGTCATTAAAGGAGATTACTTGCATAACAACTAACCAAGAGCTTCAAAAGGGCAAGTCATCTATACTAAAGGATCTCTTTGATATCATGGTGGAATGGAAATTAAGGAATGAAGATGAAGGAAAGAGAGAAACCCAATTGCAGTCTGGAGATCAGGTAAAGACTTTTAAATTATCCTGCTTTGACATACTCAAAGGCAACTCTCAATGAAGACACAAGGGTAGCTTAAGATCAGATCAGAGGTCATTTAACTACAGAATTGCTTTCAGCATACTCTCAATGAGAAAAGGAGTTAAGATTTAACACAAAGAACTTAGAAGGGCCAATCTTTTGGAAAAGGACCCCAGTGACAGGGTTAACTCTAGATCCCCGGTATCCCAATTCTTCCAGTTTAAACCTAGCAAGAACATCCAAGCAGAAAACCCCGAATTAGAACATCCGTAAGCATGGGCTAGGCCAACATCTTTGACTAGTTAAATTACATGAATTTACTCTTAGATTCACTATCAGCAGAAAACATTAAAGATAAGAAGAGTAATGGGCATTAAGGTACCATGCAACGATATATCCTAAGCCTGATTTACTGATTCTTATCATAGAATGATGAATAGCATCATTAAAATGAAATAAGACAATGCAGTAAGGAAACATCACCCATAATATAGACTAGGATCCTGTGAAATTTTCTTGTTCAATTGATGTGCAAAACCAGTCACATACTCTGAGCTCAATGGCTGTTACAATCCAAACTTTCTCCTCACAGCCTACTAAATTACAAACTACTCAACTACTTTCCCCAAAACTGTTCTAACAGTCAAATGAATCCCTAAAACTAATGACAACAACAACAACAACCTTTACAATATGTTCTTCGGGGTTCTTATAGGAGAAAAAATAGCAGGAGTAGTAAATGTACATTTAATTGATTTCATTATGATAGAGTGGAGGAAGTGTTCTTGCCCAATTTTCTTAATGGCTTTGCATTGCTGTATGTACTCCGTAGTCTGGTCAAGAAGTCCTGTCTGACTGTAAGTACTCTGTTCTATCTTCTGAAGCCAGTAAGGTGACTGAAGGTTTTCAGGCGTTCCCATACTTCCATAATTGCTGACCTGGTAGCTTTAGAAACTTCTGTCAGTGCAATAACCTTTCAGAGCTTGAGGAGGCATGGAGAACACTGTTGGGAGGTGTCCTTTCTGGAGAAAAGTGCTCTGCTGATATGAAAACACAAATATGGCTCGTTTCATGTGCTTAGGCTTCATTAAGCCTCTAAATTCTCTTCATGATCTCTATATGTGTCTTCCTCCTTTAACCATCATATTATAAGCATTAATCTTCAATGATAGGTTTTAATCCTTAATTCTGTCGCTGCTGATACACTTTGCCACTGCTGTGATGGTTTCTTTGCACTCTGAGTCACAGCAGCTGCGACTGTGGAGATAGAGTGGAATTTCCACTCTGTAAACCCTGCAACAATGCAATAAACTCATTATAAAAAAAAAAACCAGGGGAGGTGGCGAAGAAATGCTGTGGAGGCCTATGGAATGGTGGTGGAATGGTGAATGCAGGTGAAAACAGGTGGAAGAACCATGTAGAATGGTGGAGGGATGAACTGATGCAGATTTTGTGTAATAAGGGTCATAGACCATTCGATCAGATATGGAAATAGTAATCATTGGTCAGGATTGACGGATGGGGGTGTTAATAGCAAGTTAGGAAGAGAAAAAATAACTTTAGTGTTTGAACATAAAGTTTAGTGTTGGGGAAAAATACAAAGGAAATAAATGAAAATGAATGGAAACGGGGGTCATTAATGGTGGGACCCGGCAAGGGTAGAGGGCGATTAACTGTGAGCAATTGGATCGTAGGAGGCGATCAACGGTGGGGATCGAATGATGGATTTCATGGAAGGCCCGACGAATGATAAAGGGTGGGGTTGCGATACGATATGGGCTGTAGATCTTGATCAACAGACAACTGAGATTAAATGATGAAGCTTTCGGGAGTGGAGGGGGAAGGGTGGTTTTAAGAAGGAAAACCACTGTTTTCATGCAACAAAAGCCTAGTTTGGAAATTTACCCAAAAAAATGCGATATAGCTCACCGGTCGACACGTGGCAAAATAAAACCACCCATATCGCATGATTTTAAATTGTTAAAGCCTAGACACCAAAGTTACGCGATATGGATTTTGGCCATTGGATCTGGGACTGTGAGATCTGACGGTGCGGGATGGAGCGCGAAATGGGAAGATGCGTGGGTGAAGTGGGCCATCGGGTTCACTACAGATCGTTAGATCCAAGAGAACGGACGACGGAGATTAAATCGCATCGGAGAAAGGCAGGGGAAATGAGCAGAGAGCAAAGAAATCTGGATCGTTGGATCTAGATGGATGAACGACTCAAATCAAATCGAGGCTCACAAATCGGGAGGGGTCGAATGTGACAGGATTGGGCACTGCGATGGTGCGATTCAACGACCACTGTCTGATCTGGAGACAGATCGACGACTCATATATGATCGGAGGGGTGAATGGATAGGGGCGATGGAAGGCTACAAGATTAGCACTGACCGTCCGATCTTTAAAATATCAACGGCTGAGATCACAGCGGGAGCCAATAGACCAAAGCTCATCGCATCAGGAAAAATAAGCAAAACAAAGAAAATGTGCTCCCTTGAATGTTCCAATTGCGATAAGCGCCCGAGGCCTTAGTGCTTGGTCCCGGCACTCGGTTTCATGGTGGGGAAGTGGTTTAGGGGTGGCTGAAAGGGGCTTAAGCCTCAGATGCAAATGGGGTGTTTTTAAAGCCAAAAAGAGGAGTTTTAATGTTTAAAGGGGTTTTCGATAGAGGGAAAAGGGAATTTTTAAGCTGAACAAAGGGTATTCGTAAGGTTTTAAAGGGAGTTAGGATGATTTAGAGGGTTAATGGGAGATTTTGGAAGGGGAACAAGGTGGTGAAAACAGAGGCTTTGTGGGAATGAAATAAGGGGAAAAAAAGGCCTTTTTGAGCAAAATTCTTCCACAGACAGTGAGGCTTTTTAGTGGAAATAGCAGTGAAAGTTGTTCAAAGGACAAAGACACAAGGAGGCTTCAAGGATGATATTTTTTCAGAGGAAATATATTCCTTGAAGGCTCAAAAAACATTTTAGCCCCCTGTTTGCTTGTCAAAAAAATTCATAGGGGGCTAACACAAGGAATGAGCACATGAGTGTTCTTCCATACTGAAATTAATTCTCAGCCAAACTTCACAAAGATCATAAAGTAATTTAACATGGATTCTGTAAGCTTGGTCTGGTCTTCATTCAATTTCATGAAGCATGCAACGAAGAGTAAGCATAGTTGTTTTTGGAGTCAACCACCACCTTTGCAAATCATGGTCATCTCTATCTCAGTCTCCTTCTTCAACAACGGCCATTGAATCCATTGCATCATCTATGAAATCATGGTCGTCACTACCTTGACTTTGTGCTCTCTACATTTTCCATTACTGTAGCTGCCAACTCATCATTCTATTTGTGAGCCACCACTCATAGTAAGCACCAGATACCTTTGATTGTTTGCTATAAACCACCAGCCAGAAGCACAAAATCTCTCCTTTTGTAGACACCTGGTCAGCTTTCCAAAAGCACCATGTGACTCACTAAATTCATGAATTTATTGCAAGCACAGAATTGTAGCTCCTTGGATTTATGGAAGCACCAACTTGTAGGAGGAAATGACCCCCAATATTTCTTCATCCACGAACTGAGATGGAAACACCAACTTCTTGTATGCGAGCTCCAACCCACACTTAATAAGGAAATAAAACTCATTGTATTAGGAAGCCTTTCTTCTTGTTTTGAACTCTGTTCTCCTTTATATCCTTTCCTCCACTCAGCCCACACAACACCATGTACTCTTCTCACTCTCGAAAGACCGATTGTACTCAACCCTCGAATCTTAATAACATACACTCATATCATAACCCTCTACACTCAAAAACACATACCCAACAATTTACCCAACTACATAGGAACACTCGACCTCTCTCTACATCGCAGGCACACTTGGCCTATTCTTAGCAACACTTTAACACACATATATCTCCACAAATCACTCTCACTGCATTCCACTCGTTGCTCAATTCTAATCCTGAATTTTTATCCTTTATTGCACACTGATCAATGTTGTCTCTATTATCATCCTCACTTCCCAAGTGTGTACTCTAAGCACGACTTCCCATAGTGCATACAATAGATCTTCATGATCAATCTCATACTATTGTTACATTCAAATTTCTTAGCCATTGCAGCTAAATTAACTCAAGGAATGGGCACTTGAGTGTTCTTCCATACTAGAATTAATTCTCAGCCAAACTTCAAAAAGATCATAAAGTAATTTAACATGGATTATGTCAGCTTGGTACAGTCTTCATTCAATTTCATGAAGCGTGCAAGGAAGAGTAGGCATAGTTGTTTTTGGAGTCAACCACCACCTTTGAAAATCATAGTCGTCTCTATCTTAGTCTCCTGCTTCGACAACGACCATTGAATCCATTGCATCATCTGTGAAATCATGGTCCTCACTACCTTCACTTTGTGCTCTCTACATTTTCTGTTACTGTAGTTGCCAACTCATAATTCTATTTGTGAGCCACCACTCACAGTAAGCACCAAATACCTTTGATTGTTTTCTAGCAACCACTAGCAGGAAGCACCAAATCTCTTCTTTTCTAAACACCTGGTCATCTTTCCAGAAGTACCATGTGAATCACTAAATTAATGAATTTATTGCAAGCACGAAATTGAAGCTCCTTGGATTTATGGAAGCACCAACTTGCAGGAGGCAATGACCCCCAATATTTATTCATACACCAACTTCTTATATGCGAGCTCCAACCCACACTCAATAAGGAAATAAAAATCATTGTATTTGGAAGCCTCTCTTCCTATTTTCAACTATGTTCTTCTTTATAGCCTTTTCTCCACTCAACCCACACAACACTATGTCCTCTTCTCACACTCGAAAAACCAATTGTACTCAACCCTCGGCTCTTAATAACATACACTCATCTCATAACCCTCTACACTCAAAAACACATACCCAACACTTGACCCCTTCTCTTCAACTACATAGGAACTCTCGGCTTCTCTTGACATCGCAAGCACACTTGCCCTATTCTTAGCAACACTTTAACATGCATATATCTCCACAAATCACTCTCACTGCATTCCGCTCGTTGCTAACTTCTAATCCTGAATTTTTATCTTTTACCGAACACTGGTCAATGTTCTCTCTGTTATCATCCTCACTACCCAAGTGCATACTCCAAGCGTGACTTCCCATAGTGCATAGGATAGATCTTCCTGATCAATCTCATATTGTTGTTACATTGAAATTTCTTAGCCATTGCAGCTAAATTAATATAAGGAATCGACACCTGAGTGTTCTTCCATACTGGAATTAATTCTCAGCCAAACTTCACAAATATCATAAACTAATTTAACATGGATTATGTAAGCTTGGTCTAGTCTTCATTCAATATCATGAAGCATGCAAGGAAGAGAAAGAAAATTGTTTTTGGAGTCAACCGCCACCTTTGAAAATCATGGTCATCTCTATCTTAGTCTCATGCTTCAACAATGGCCATTGAATCCATTGCATCATCTATGTAATCATGGTCCTCACTACCATTACTTTGTGCTCTCTACATTTTCCATTACTCTAGCTACCAACTCATTCATGCATGCATACTCACTTGTAGAGGTCCTCCAAACATGGCACAAGGGCCAAGCTTTCCCCAAGGTGTCAAAAAACTACCAGATGTAACTCCACATCCCTTTTTTTATTATAGATATAAATGCTTCCAATTCCGATGATTCCAACCTTAGCTCATTTTATTCGCACCTTTACCTATTTTCATCCTTTGGACCAAGTGTTGTGACCACTGTCTCAAAGCTTCAGGGGCTTAGCCTATTTAAGCTCTTTGTGGGCCAAAATTATTTATTAATGGTTTTTCTCCATTGGTCTTGTTTCTATGCAAAATGACAAAAGGCTAGGTGCTAGGTCCAAAGCTCCCAAGCTTGAAGCTTTTATAAAATGTGAAAACATATTCTTATGGGTTCCTATTAGTGGGCTTACCTATATAATGGGGTTCGATTGGCACAATTACTGGTCAATAAAAGGACTTGCTTGAATGAGTTGTCTTACTGACGTGTCTTGATGTTTACTTCCTAGTGCATTACCTAGCACGCCATCAAAAAATTGTTGGGCTCTTCCTTATAGGATGAGTTGTCCTAGTGATGTCCTCCATAAACTTCCATTGGCCAATAAAAGGGCTTGCTCGGGTGAGTTATATTTGACAACATGTCTTGCTGCTTACTGCCAGACGTATTCCTCTTTCTAAACCTAATAACATTGCTAGAATCCAACCAATGAGATGACATCATAATAACATCATCAACCCCATGTGTCACCTCTTGAGTGGTGACATGTGTCACCCGTAATTCGCCCATTAGGCCACCAAAAAATGTTGAATATGCTTGCCACATGTCCTTCATACAATTATGTCATGTTGACGTCATGTGCCGCCATCATCTCCTAAGATCCAATGCTACCACCTATCCTACCGAAGGATAGAGAAAGGGTCCTCGAGACCTTGCTTTTGCAAGAAATTTTATTTATTAATAAAAAAAATGAGGCTCAAGAAACCAACCTTGGAACCACTCCATTTTGGTTTGTGGTATTAGGAGTGGTCTCGAATTGGTTCTTTGTCATTGATCTGTGCGATTGATGGTATGAGAAACCACCTTCCGACACCTCGAGGTCTTCCCAAACTCCCTTCTATAGTGTTTTCATAATACCACTATGGGGCCTAGTTCCTATCTACCAATGATTCCATTCTATTTCAATTTTTCAATTTTTTGGGATGCATCCTTCGAGGTAACTCCAAAATGAGATGTCAAATGGGGACCTCGCAATGTTTTTAATCATTCGATTTTGTTTCCAACCTTACTCCCACCAGCATCTCACTCAAATATCATTGTTTTTTTCTCTGCCTCTGTCACTTGACATCCACCTCTTGTCTCTTTCACTTTTTGTGCCATAACTATACTGTCGGGGTAAATCCGTTAGGCCAAGTTGTGAAGTTAGCTCCGCCTACACCCAATGAAGAATGTTGGAATTTTAGTGTTGTCATTGATGTCCACAAGTCATGGTGTTTCTTGTTTTATGTCTACCTGATGATGTATTAGTCCTATTGATGTGTGATGAGTGTTTTTCTTGGTAGTCCTATTAGTTTCCATTGATGTCAACATGGATTTCGAGGCTGAGTAGAGGTGGATTCTAGACATGTTGCTATACATGTTGAGGATGTTTCGGTTGCAGGTTGTTGGAGTGCTGCTAAAAGTGTTTCATATGCTTATAAATGTGTTGGAATCATTGGAGTTATTTCTATCAATGTTGGAGGTAGTTGGATGACATCATGTTGTTGATGCAAGTGTTGAGGATGTTGCTATAGGTTTTGGAGGTGTTTAGACAGGTTTTCATTGCCGCTTAAGGAGATGGAGTTTTTAGTTTTAGTGATGCCATTGGAAGACTAGGGAATTCTTTTCACTAACTTGTTACAGGAGTCCTTGTCCTATGTCATTATTTTTAGACATGTCACAGTGTTTTGGAGCTAAAGAAGGTAATCCATCACATGGAATAGGTTATGGACAAAAATTCCAATGTTTTTCTTTATCCTTTACCCTAGTCGCATAGAGCCAAGCTTGTGGGAGTAGCTGAAAGGCTCCAATTGCTGGTAGAAAAGCCTATCGGAGTGATTGAGGAGCCTTGGTCGAGTTTTATAGTGATTTCCATGTGATCAATCATTTTCATTAGTTTTTCTCTACATTCCTCATGCAACTCAGGTAATTTTATATTATGGCACCATTATTAATCAAAACGTTTCGACATATGGTCAGAAACGCTAGCGGGGCCTCCATAAAACTAATCAAAGTTGAAAATATCAAAAGGAAAGAGGAATTAGTGGCTCGATCAAGTTAATGAGATGAATCCAGATTGAATTAAGCATATGAAAAGAGATTTTAGAGCTTAGTAGTTATTGGTAGCACCTCAGTTCATCTATATATTGGAGGAAACTCTATGATAGTATGGTTGACTCTCTTGGTGTGTGGAGTGAGTGATAGTTTGGAGGATTTTGTGCAATATGTGTGAGTTTTCTATTGCAAATGTTCTGAAGCAATTTTCACCTATAGCAACATATAGCAAAAATTTGTTTCGAACAATGTTTTTTGTAGTGAGTGAGAGGGTGAAGTGTGGATTGGTAGAAGTGTGTGGAAATATTGTGTCACAATTTTTGGTGAATTTGGAGATTTTATATTTGGTTTTTAATTGTGCTCTTTTATGATATTTTGTTGTACTTCTCATGTTGAGTCATTATTGGTCCTAGTTTGAAATATTTTGAAATGAGAACCACAAAGAGGAAGTGAGTTGGACGACTCAGGAGAAATGAATATAAGTGAGTAGTTTTCTCAATCCAATGGGGGTGTGATATTTTGGATGAAATTAGGTGAGGTTAGTTGGTCATGGTGGCTTCCAGTATATTGGAGCTTATAGAGTCAATTGATAGTTCAGAAGCATATGGGCGAGGATCGTTGATCATGGTGGCCTTCAACGGATGGTAGTTCGTAGATCCACATGAGAAACAATATCCATTTGATAATAGCCATATCTATATCTCTATATAAATAATTTTCTTAACTAATATAATATTAAAGTAGTGCAATAACAATGTGTAATTTTTTTCCTTGGAGAGAGTTTTCCACCATAAACACTTGTGTCCATTCTTGAATTTTTTCATGGTTTCTAGTTTATTTTTGATGCTTTGATGTTTGATTATGTGTTTGAGCTTGTGTAAGATTTAAAGAATAATAATTTGGAAGAAAATTTTATAAGTTCCTTCACAACTAATTCACCTCCCCCTTCTTAGTAGTGATCTAGTTTGCACTAATTTGTATGAGAGTGGGGATCTCAGGTGCAACTTGATCTCTGGAGAGTGGACTTTGGATTTGTTGTGATATGTTGTACTTTGAAAATCCTCTCCACATGGTTCATATTACAGTCTTGTGACATTTGTCGACCCTTCGCCCGTCAGATCCATGGTAAGGGATCTACAGTTGGGATTCCTTGGTACCACTTTAGGGTATCGACCACCCTCCCAAGCCTAACTATCTTGTTCATTCTTCTCTCACGAGGCTGGAGGTGCCCACTTTGGAACCTCTCTACCACCATTGCTATGGCTTCCTGTTTCCTTCCTCGTGCCTTTAGTGAACTTGTTTTCCTCGCGCCCTATGGCTAGGTAATGGGACCAGTCTCTTTTTTAAAGTTTTGGAGAGATGACCGTTGTCTATTCGTTGTTTTACCCCATGTTTTCAGGTTTTTTTTAACATGATATTTTGTTTTTACTTCATTATTTGGTTATTTATACGTCTAGCGGGTTTAATGTTTACTTCTGGTGCTTATACTGTGGTAGCTTGGTTGTGGACCGACGCCCTTGATGAGGATCACAACTTGCCGTTCGTCAGTGTCTGCATCGACCCTTTGGCTTCAACAACCCCAGTAAGTAAAACAAAACCTATCAAGATACATATATTCGACTTGCTCAAGTTTCCTCTGACAATTCTTAAGTTAATCTGTCTCTTCGTTTGTGTTTCTCTGTGCAGGTTTTTGACATCGAACCACCTCAGACTTCATGGCTAAGGTAATACCCACGAACCTTGCCTTAAAGGAAATCTTTTCTAGTCATTTCGGATCAAAGATTGTTAAACTTAAACCCTAATACCATTTGGTTTCTATGCAGGTATTACTCCGTTTCTTGTTATGAAAATCTCGCCATAAACAATATTCCATTCATCTTCATAACATCGACTAATTTCCATTGTCACAGGTACATGGAATTCCAAGTTTGGTGGTTAACTCTATATGCAAAACCACCCCTACTTTTTTCTATGGATATTTTCTAAGTACTCGTAGCTTAAACTATCATTTGTAGCCTTTAGTACCATTTTCGAATTTCTCTATTTTGGTTAATTTACCGTGGGCCTCGCCTTAGTTGAGGGTTGTATTTATTTGTGTAACTTCTCCCTTCATTGATTATTACTTTGACCAAAGCTTCGGGTCTAACCCGAAAAAGGTTTCTTTCTTGACCTAACAGGATTTATATATATGTTTAATTGAAATTCCACATTGTTCTTTGTTATGGGTCTTGGACTGTTATCCCCATTTCGGCGTAGATCCTGACAATTTTAATGTAGCTTCTCCTTTTGGTTTTCATATGGTTATGTGTCTAAAACTTCGCATTCCGTTTGGATAATTATACTCAACTTTTTTTCTCAGTACATTTATACTGTCTTATTTGTGAATAATTGTCTACATTTATTTCTCTAATATCTCCTCTCGGCATGATATGATTTCCACCTTTTTAATAAGATAATATTGTCTATATTATGTGCTATTATGAGGCTTCATCTCATGCCCATAAGTATTTAAATTGTTTTATAGTTTATAAATATATATATCCTTACCGAAGTTTCATAAATGTTATGGAAAGACTAATATTGTTTACTTAATTTTTGTTTTCTGTTGGTGAATTTTCTATGCTCCATTTTATAATGTAACTAATGTCCGGACCATTAATAATTCTGAGTTACTTCTGTAACTCATTTGTCCGTGTATATCATAGAATAGTGAAGGAAAACGACTTGTTCTGTCAAGGGTTTCAACCATGGACTAAACTAACAGTTTTCTACCTTATAAAAGGTTCTATAGTTTATCTCTGGTATGTTTTCTCCTTTTTTATATTATAATACCTGCCTTGCCTTATACTAAAGAGAATACCCTACCTCTAGGTATGAATTATAGATGTAAATTTTTTTACCAACAGTTTATTAATCATGCCATCAATAAATATACACACATTTATATCAATCAACAGATATAGTTTTCCTGCTATTTGACTGTAACAATTTCTTTAACCAGATAAGAAAAATGACAAACACATTTTCTTCTTCTTAAATAAAACATTTTTTTCATTATCTGTAAAATCATCTGTCTAACAGAATCTTTCATGGACAGTGTTCCTAACTCTTACTTTTCAAGCAGACTATTTACTTATCTCACTTCGGAAACTCTTGATGATGTCCTCCCTACCATGAGAAAGCCTATTACGTCATCGTCTCCCCCCGTGCTCCGCACAAATGTAGGGCTATTTAGTAGTAATTCTGGATGAGACCTTGGGACCTCGAGTTTAGTACTATTTTCTTTCGAGAATTAAGGAATGTTGAGTTTTTCCCCCTTTCTATCAGACTGTTTTTCCTTCAAAAACATAACCCTTTTTCCTCAGTGATATGTACCTTTTATCCAAGGAAAGTTAACTGTTTTAACTGCTTTTGCTCAACTACTCTTAGATCTTGAAATACTTTATCATGAGTGTTTTTTTTATGAAAAACATTCCATAATTAACTTTATTCAAAACAGAATAACCATATTCATTTATTTAACCTCACTAAAAAAAAATGTATAATTTCCTTTTAAACAAATTAACAAATTAGTTTGGAATTAATCCAGCTCTCACAGCTAGCTGTGAATTTGCAAAGAAAGTATGACATAAAATAAGGCGTCTCACGGGTAGGCCAGCAAGGCCAGCTGTGAATTTGCAAGAAAAGTATGTAAAGGAGTGCGTTTGTCTAGATTAGGAACAACAGTACATAGACATTTGTTATTATGTTTTATAGCTGCAGCCTGCAGGGCTTCCTGTGGTGGAGGTGCAGTTAGCATGTTTTAGTACATAGTTATATTCCAAAAACGCCAACTAATCTTCTGCATTCACGTCAGGAATCTTCGTACGCCAAAAGTTTGATCATGTGAAAGGAGTTAACATGTTGTGATAAATCGCAAATTCGATCCCGTGACAACACGCTATATAACGAGACCTCACACCACCTCTTTTGTGCACGCTCTGTGTAATTACCGAACTCATACGCTGTAAGAAAGATGAGGGCGTCCAACGCGTTGCTCTTGGTTGTGTGTTTTTGCTTGATAACAAACTTTTGGAATGCAGAGGCCCTCTGGGGGGAGAGTGGACCAAATCCCGCTGAGGGGAGTATTACCGCTGGGGGGAGTATTACCGCTGGGGGGAGTATTTCGCTTGGTGGTACTACTGACCCTGGCGCGAGTTTTACTGCTGGCGTGCGTGCTTCGATTCGTCGTACTACTGGCCCTGGTTCTGGCAGGCCTCGTTCCAGCGCTAATTCTGTAGGAGAAAGTGAGAAGGCTGAGGCCACCATGCTTGAAAATCATCAGGACCTTAACCCTTAGAATTTACAGTAAATGTTGCATAGGTTGCTAAGATTGGGATCTCAAATAAAGTCGCCATTGGCATTTTCGTAGTGCTGAACGTCCCTGGCTCACCGAACTCTTCTCCCTGTTTAGGAGAGTAAGGAATTTTATGGTATTTATATATGTTAGTCTCTTGTATTTCAATAAGTTAGACTCTGTATCTTATAATTATAAATAAAATAGTGTCTTGCCGTTATTTGATTATGTATGGTTTATGCGATTTTTTAGCGAAATTAATAAAAAATATTTTTATTAATTTGTAGTATTATGTATGGGTCATCATCATCTTTGGTGTAATGATAGTCTTCTCGTTAATTATTTATGAAAACGCGTGGTAAATTTAACTACCGTGCTTTAAGGACCGTCGTACAATTAGCTAATTGAAATTTGTTGCATTAATATTTTTGGAGATACACAATTCCTTTCCCTTATATAATCAATGGTCTTATGCGAAATATTGGAGTTGGTTTTGTTCACTCTTACATTATTTGGTATCTAGCCATCCTTGTGACTTGTCTAATGTTCTCGATGTCTTTATATATATGCTTCTAAATTTAATACATGATCCTTCTCAAATTAATATCTAATTGTTAATGTCTTTAATTTTCTTTTCCTTTCCTTTGCACAGATACAATCTCGTCGTGAATATATAATTTCTGAATATTTAATTTTAAATTTCACAGCTTACTATTTTAACATTATACAGATTTTAATGAATTAAAACAATGTAGATCTACGAATAAGATAAACAGTCTTATTAATATGGAAAATAGTGAATATATCATTTGTAAAAAATTCTAAATTTCACAACTTACTCTTTTAACATCTATATATACATATGTTGATGAATTAAAACAATGTAGATCTAGTTTTAAACTAGATAACACTTTTATTAATATGGAAATTTTTCTTTTAAATAATAAACAAAATGTTTAATGTTTAATATGTATATAGAGATGTTGATGAAATAAAACAATGTAGATCTATAAACTAGATGAACACTTTTAGTAATATGGATTTTTTTTTTTTAAATAATAAAGAAAATCTTCAATGTTTAACCTAGATGAACACTTTTAGTAATATGGATTTTTTTTTTTTAAATAATAAAGAAAATCTTCAATGTTTAACATGTACAGAATAACATAAATTTAAAAATTGCTATTAGAATATTCTTTTACATTATTCTAAATATATTAATATGATAATTAAGAATAGGTGTTTATTCTTAAAAGATTACAAGTTCAAATTCCAAGGAATATTAGAGTATGTATATCTCTACAAAATTTAGCAATAAAAATATTATATTAAAAAAAATTCTTTCTCACTAAAAAAATATCTCATACATCAATTTAGTGATTATTTTAGCCATAACCTTAAAATTAGATAATTAATATTATTATATATTATTTAACTCTCTTATTTAATGATGTAAGAATGCTAACACTATTACTTACACTATTACTTATGTGGTGTCTGATAAAACAAACTAAAAGCACTCATATATTTCACACAAAGGTGTATGTGTCAAAACACACACACAAATTACATTCAGATTACTCTATTAGATAGAGTTTTCCATATCTAACTTATTCCTATGTTAGAAGGAGAGGTTGAGGGAATTTCTCAACCATCACAAACCAATATCTCAAATATAGGATGTAAGCATTAATTCCAAGATCCCCTCTTAATGCTTACATTACATATATTTATTGAAAACACAATCATTCTTTAACTTATCAGTAGATGCTCCATCAAGTTGCCTCATAACCCTCGTAAGGTGTAGTGGGCAAGTTGGATTCTCGAGTTCTGCTCATGAACTCCCGAATCAAAGACCTCCTGAAGTCAATTACTGGACAACATCCCAAACCATAGCATAACCTCATTAGAATACCACTCCCAAGTCTTGAACAAGGGATCCTTCCCTAGATCCACAACTGCCATACTATATGGACCACCATCCATATTGAGCCTTAAATCGGCTCGATCCCTTAAATAGTGGCTTTAGACACATCATTGAACTTCCAATCCTTCTATGGATGAGCTCCCATCTATCGAGATACATAGGTGCTAACTGTTGTACTCGTCAGTTATTGCATCGTAAACTTTCTATGAAATTCATCGTAACTTAATTTAAAAAACTAATATATATTAATAAAATTAATTATAAATTTGGCTCAGCATTATGGACACATCATTTTTCTCCAACTCGGCTTCGAAGCTCTTGGTGGTAACCTCGGAATTGGCAAGGGAACGTATCACTACCCACGACTTGAACTTCGCCTCCAGGCCACGTTTTTAGGTAACTGAGAATTTGGCCTATGATTGTACGATGTGTGGCCTTGATCCATATGACCGCTGGTGTCAAAAGCTTCGTGGGATCTGCACATGGTAGCTTTTATCGCCTTCCAAGGTGGAGTTATCTCAAAACATTCGGAAATCGTTGGGTGAAAACTGCTCCTGCAATGCGGATGCGATGACACGGGTAATACAGATGCATATTCGGATGTCCTGCACGATGAAAACATCTTTGTCTTCCTCCCCCTTTAAATATATGCTTGCGAATTTTTCGCTGGAACTTTTCTGACCTTTCTGTTTAAAGCTGTCTTCATCTCTGGTAATGCCACAGTGGTCATCCACAACCGAATCTATGTCCTCCTCTAGAGAACGGGTAGCATATCTCAACAATATTGTTCAATATTTTAATAGCAAGCACATGATAGAGTTCTACAAATTTGCAAAAGCATTGTTGGCAGTCAATTATGGCTCGATAACTATTTCCTGCGATATGAGAACTATAACTTATTTTCAAATCTAGACACCCACGAGAATTATCTCGACAACTCAAAGGATATCAATACATGTAATCTATATAATTTTAGGACCGCAACTTCAAATCTCCTTTCCAATCGGTTGAATAAAGCTTATGTTCCTGGAAGCAACAGATTTGCTGAAGGATCAACTCTATTTTCTATTAATGGAAACATTTACGGTCCGATTCAATGTGGGAGAGATATATCCATCAAAGAATGCATGGCATGTTTGCAATTAGCAAAAAAACCCTCTTCAAATGTTGTGTTAAAAAATGACTGAAAAATAATTCACACTTCCATATACAAACTAATACGCTATAACGTAGAAAAAAATTACACTATTTCTGCAACAAATTACATTCTCTCTCAATCCCAGTACGAGCTTGAAGCTCCGATACCATGATAAAACTAACTAAAAGCACTCATATATTTCACAAAGAGGTGTATGTGTCAAAACACACACACAGATTGCATCCAGATTACTCTATTAAATAGAGTTTTCTAGATCTAACTTATTCCTAATTTAGAAGGAAAGGTTGAGAGAATTTCTCAACCATCACAAACCAACATCTCAAATATAGGATGTAAGGATTAACTCCAACAATATCCTTCTTGACAAAAAAAAGTTTAACGCTATTACTTACACTATTACTTATGTGGTATCCTTCTCGACAACCAAAAATTAACTATTCTATTACTGCTCTATTGGAATCTTCTTTGAACCCATTTTTTAATAATTTTGATTGGTTTTGATTTAAGCGTCTTGGAAGCATAACAAAATCAATGTTCCCAATTTGTTTTTTAAGAGAATAAACTATTTGGAAAAGAAACAATAATGAATGCCAATATTATAATCTTATTCTTAAAATTCACATTTTCAAAATATGATTTTGCACTTTGGAATTTTATATTGGCGATTTGGGTATTCAATTTTTAACTTTTGAAAGTTGATATCAAGACTTTCATATTTGATTTTCGATTTTTGGAATTTCATATTACTATGTGGGGAATGATATCTTACAATATCTTACAATTTAGAATTCAGTTTTGACACATTGGAATATGATATTGTATTTTATTTTAATTTTACACTTAATTTTAAACCACATTAAATCTATAACACTATTAGCTACAAATTTGGTTACACATTGTCTATAAAAACTAATAAATTTCTCAAATACAATTAAATATAAGAAAATAAAGAAAAAATATGAACTACAAAATAAATTTTCTCAAACACAACGATTGAATATAAGAAAATCAAGAAAACCTAGAAACTACAAAATAAATTGTCACTGCAAAAATATGAATACGAGTGACTAATTGCACTATTTAGAAAAATCATTTCATTACGTGGATAGGTGTGTTTATTTTATGTTAGGCCTTCCATGCCCGATATAATATTTTCATGACAGGGTGTTATAATCATCTTATCTTAGTATCAATTTAAATTACTCCTTTTCCGGTGTGGTTTTGTCAAATAAACATGTCAAAAAATCATTCACAATTATTTGTTGTCAAAATCTCCGTAAACCAACCTGAAAACACTTAGTCATTGCCGAAAGAATATTCTAAATCGTAGATGTATAATATAAATATTTGTACCTACATTAATGCTTATATTGCTTGCGGATGACTTGATTTATGATGATCTTTTATGATTGCATGTAACAAAATTTCATTGATATCAAATAAAATTAATGATCTATTAAAAATATTCTTGGTAAGAAAAGAAATATAATATACTATATGGTTAAGGTTGTTTGATTATGTTTGATTATTCTACTTTCTTTCGAAAAATTATTAAATTTATTTATTACAAATATGATATGATTTGTTTTAAAACAACATTACCCACATACTATTCATATTTTCTTACAATAACCAATAACTATAACAAATACAATTTCATCATAATACAAAATATTATTTTTATGTTACTTTCCATATAAGCCATCTCCTATCAAGCTTGATAGGAAATTAAATAAATTCTTGATGCTATTGTCTTTTAAATCTAAATGGTAACCAACAATCCAATTTTGGATGAGGTCTTAGATGATTAAAAACCAAACACAAAATTGTTTTGTGTTTCTATATTTTGCATATAAACTGTTAAATGTCCAAATTCATGGAAATTTCAAATAATTCTTTGAAATATTGTATTTTAAATGGTGTAGAACTTAATATTTAAGAAATATGTTTGATTTGTTGTGCTTATATACAGACTATAATTGTGATAAGTCATCTTGCAGTTGTGGATAATATCATGTGATGGATATTCCCACTACAAGTTGACATATGAGATATGATGAGTCCTCCCACAATTATAATCTAAAATGTAGTATTCTCATAATGTGGCCATACTACACTCCATAACAAGTATTATTTCTAAGAGCATGATATTGCCATATGATTTTCACATATATTGAACATATAACTTCATCAACCTAAAACCTCAACTTTTCATTTTTGAAAAACATCATGGAATGGACCATATTCAATAGATTCATGTTAATTCTTTCAGCTACACAATTTTGTTTAAAATTGTATGGAACAATGGTTTCAAGTTGAATCCCATGTTGGAGAAGATATTTTTCAAAATCATTAAATATATATGTTTCTCCATTATCAATAGGAAGAGAACCAATATGTGAACATTGTTCATTTTGAATCCATACATGGAAATACTTTAAAGTTTTGAAATCTTGAGATTTATCTTTAACAAGTAGACCCAACATATATTAGTGCAGTCATCAATAAAAATCATCATATGTTTATTTCCATTTGCAGATGAAATAGGGAGGAAACTACAAAAATTGTAATGTATCAATCCAAGTTCTATATACACTCTCAGAAGTGGAAACATGGAAAGTTTGTTTGCTATATTTCCACAAGATATATGCATCATATTATTTGGTTTTCTTAGGAATAGTAGGAAAGCCAAAAATACTCCATGTTGCAAACCTATTATATAGACTTAAAAATAATTTGATTGATTAGATTGAGTAGCTTCATCTTATAATTATGTATAGCACACTTGTTGCATATAGAGTGATACAAGTTATTTCATTTCAAGCCCAATAGACTCTAAAAAACTAATTTAATTTGATTTTTTTTCTATTTGTAGAACTCAATGTAGTTTTTTTTTTTCTATCTGACCCATGAACACCTGAGATCAGTGGCAACTGCATCCATGCAATATTGTAACAAGTAGATCCAACCAAAAGGATCACTTCCTGCTAGCTCAACTATGGAGCCTAACCCTAACGGTGTTGAGCGAATTAAAATTGTAGCCTATTAATAGCTAAGATTCTTTAGTGATGAGGACATGACCAATAGAGATAACCGTTAGGGATATAATTAAATGTACTTACTTGAAATGTCTTAAACATTTTTTTTTTGTATTTTACTTTGAGATGTAGAAAATAAATCTTTCCCTCAATAAAAATTTCTCCATTCCATTTTTATTTTCTTTCATTTTTCATGTTATTAGTGTAACACCATTCATATGAAAGGGAAAACATGTCTTTGTTTCTTTTTTCTTTTTTAAGTTGTCGCTCCTATTAGAATTTTTAAATTTTTACAACATATATACTAGACTACCTCTATTTCTTCTTCCACCAGGGAAACTAAACCAAGTTTAGAAGAGGATACAGTCCAAAAAGAATAATTAAACCAAATATGACAAAATATGTCCTGATAGTTAATAGTAGAATTGTTTCCCCATAGCTACGGAAACCAACAATAATACTCATCCAAAAGTGTAGCATTTCCAACATGCGTATTCTAATATAAAAGGTAAAAAATATAAAATTATCAACTATGATGTGGTGCAAACACCCCTAGAGAACTAGCTTAGTAATCAATAATATAAAAAAATGTGATCAAAGGGGAACCTTAGTCTTAAGATGATAAGTGCCTCGATTTATTGGATGCTTCTCGACCTTGCATGGTAATAGAATTCAAGATCTAGGTGTTGATATAATATCCAATGTTTCTATCCTTCCTTCTACATATAGCACGAGGTTCTTCATCTTGTCTAGTTAGTGCATAAGATTAACTTGTGACATACATCAATCTACAAAAAAATTCCAAGAAACAGATTTACATGCCAATAGAAGTCCATCATATGGAGGTGACGATTCTCCCATCCACATGAGTTTAATGTTTATGGTACCTATCAAGATACTCCTACCATGACTTATGCATGTAGTAATTCATACCTTTCCTTGAAAATTTCCTCCACTAGTTGGATTTCTTCCTAGATATCAGGAGGGGTGTGCTAATGAAAACCACACACTAAGGAAAGCTTGAAACCTTTCCCAGAGCCACCAATTGTTCCCCGTCTTCCCACTACCCTATCACAACATGCACACTAAGACATCATGGTTGCAAGAGGAAACAAAAAACAACGATTGATATTTTGGTACAAGGCTTAGAGTTGTAAGTTTCACTACTAGAAGAAGGTAACTAAGAAATCATGTGAAGAGGGATGAATATTCGTCAAAGGCTGAAATGATCCATCATTTATTAATTTTCCTAACACAGAAAACACAATAAAGAGGCCCATCATAGCCTTTATATTGGATTTTTTCCCACATCAGTGTTTTCTTGTGCATCAATAGTAATAGGAAATATGGAATCTTAGGTCATAATTTATGATTCCCATCAATATACCAAATGCGGCTACTTTGATAGCTTGTATTTATGGCTTCAACGTGGTAAGATTCCTTAATAGAGAGGAAAAACTAACGATTACAACCCCACCACAACTAATCTAAATCTTCTAAGTATGATATTTGATAATGTATAAATATCTCTTCTAAATAATTCTGAACTTGAGTGTGGGTGGGGAAGTCCCAGGATGAGTGATATTACTTTTGGAAACAATGTTAATACTTAAAGAGGGGGGTGGGGGGGTGAATTAATATTAAGGCTAATTTAAAATTTTATGTTGATTTGTCTCTATTCATTCAAACATAGCATAAATTATATGAGATACCATTAAAAGACCATAACAGTAGCCATATCAACCAATAGAAACATACACATCATGAGTATAAAATACATGAGAGATGAAGGATTTTCGTGGAAACCCTTCCAGGAGAAAAACCACCAAAGATTGTTTTTGTTATTGACGTAAAAATAAGAACACCTACTGTATTACATCAATATATTTGTGAGCCACCACTCATAGTAAGCATCATATCCCTTTGATTGTTTGCTAGCAACCACTAGCAGGAAGCACCAAATATTTCCTTTTGTAGACACTTGGTCATGTTTATTGAAGCACCATGTGAATCACTAAATTCATGAATTTATTGCAAGCACAAAATTGAAGCTCCTTGGATTTGTGCAAGCGCTAACTTGCAGGAGGAAATGACCCCCAAGCTTTCTCCAGACACTAACTGAGATGGAAATACCAACTTCTTGTATGCGAGCTCCACCCCACACTCAATAAGGAAATAAAACTCATTGTATTTGGAAGCCTCTCTTCCTATTTTCAACTCTGTTCTCCTTTATATCCTTTCCTTCACTAAACCCACACAACACTATGTCCTCTTCTCACTCTAAAAAAACCAATTGTACTCAACCCTTGACTCTTAATAACAGACACTCATCTCATAACCTTCTAAACTCAACAACACATACCCAGCACTTGACCCCTTCTATTAAACTACATAGGAACTCTCCGCCTCTCTCTCCATCGTAGGCACACTTGGCCTATTCTTAGCAACACTTTAACATGCATATATCCCCACAAATCACTCTCACTGCATTCCACTTGTTACTAAATTATAATCCTAAATTTTTATCTTTTGCTGAACACTGGTCAATGTTCTCTTTGTTATCATCCTCACTACTCAAGTGCGTACTCCAAGCGTGGCTTCCCAGAGTGTATAGGACAAATCTTCTTGATCAATCTCATTTTGTTGTTACATTGAAATTTCTTAGCCGTTGCAGCTAAATTAATATAAGGAATGGGCACCTCAGTTTTCTTCCATACTATAATTAATTCTTAGCCAAACTTCACAAAGATCATAAACTAATTTAACATGGATTATGTAATCTTGGTCTGGTCTTCATTCAATATCATGAAGCGTCTAAGGAAGAGCAAGAACAATTGTTTTTGGGGAGTTCATGAGGTTTGAAGTATTTTTATTTTATTTATTATCTATTATTATCTTCAGTTTTTCATCACTCAAATAATCCATATATGCATTGTTGTTATATTGGAGCAGTTGCATGTTGGGTTAACATTGATATTCTTGATGCCATGAAAACCATTTAGTTATTTTTATGTGTATTTTTTAGGTGTGATAGAGGATCACACATTTAGGGAGATCATTTGTGTTATCTAATGGATATGTAGAGTATTGGCATTGTGTTCACTACAAAGGAGAATGTTGTTCATATTTTTGGCATTGATTTGTTGCAATATGGATGAGACATGAGGAGGAAGATCATTTTTTCTCATGAAATTTGGATACATGTTGATGAATGAGATATTGTGTATTTATGGAGAGGATGAAACAATGTGCGTCTCACAATACATTATTTGTTGGATGTGATGTTGTTGTTGTTGATGTATAGTGATGATTTATTTATTGTTGATTTACTGCTCGAGATTTATGTCGGTGATAATATATGTTTCTTATTGGTGAGATTCATTGATGGATATTACATTGATATTGAGGATGTATATGCTACTTCTATGATATTTTTTTATGATGATGTTTTAAGTTGATTTTTTTGTTGGTGCAAATGTGGAGCATGGTGGTGATTTCTAGTGGTTATCATGATTTTGATGCAGAATCTTCAATATTTGGATGGTGATGGCCAAGGTTTCGAGTGGCGATGCACTAGAAAATGGTTTGGGTAGTTCCCCTATTTTTGATACTACATATGGAGAGCTTATGCCATTGCTCATGGGGGCCTTATACTTGATGCATATGTCTGGATTGTATTATCGTTTCTCTTGCTATATGGAGCATATATTGATGCTCATTGATTCCATGTACTCATGTTATTTAATATTTTTGGCATGCATATATGAGAGCACCTTTTTGTGCAATTGTAAAATCCATGTATTATCATTTTTTCATCTTTTGGGCACATTGATCATGGAGAAAAACATTGTGTCAAATATATCTTGTAATTAGCTATGTATCGATCAATTGAAGTCCAAGTCAAGTATTATTTTTTATATCTTTATGTAGTGCCACTACATTGGGTGCCTGATGTAAACTTGGGTCTAATAAGTCTTGGTTGATGATAGGTGTTATACAGAATCTATGACTCCGGAAAAAAGTATTGTCCCTAGACCTAGTGGCATGATTTAGAACAATAGAAATCAAAGAGTATGAAGTTTTCCTTAGAAGAATTAGAGAATGGAAAGATGAACACTTATGATCTTTCACAAGCTCCAAACACTATAATTATAATGTACACAAATAAAAAACACAAGCCAAATATCTATGGCTTCTATGTAGAATTATCTAATCATTCTATTCAATGGATAAATATAGTATTGAAAAACATATATATAAACACAACATAAGAAATGTAGGAAAAAAATACACTAGTATTAAAATGACTTGTCCTTCCTTGTCATAATGTACACCTCAAAGCCACCCTAATCCATGGGAATGATGTCTCTCTTATGATAAAAGCCTAAACATAAGGGTCTGACTAATATCCAAATTCCAACATCTATATTTTGGATGGCAGTAAATATATAAGATAGGATGGTAGTTTAGGAATTCTTATCCATCTACCAATCTATGCTTCATATTCACTCTTGATAGGAGGATGAGCTCAAGGACGTATAATAAGCTGAAAAATCCAAGGTAGGATGAGATAGGATTCAAATTTATTATCCAATTTATATGGTTGTAATAACTCCTGAAAGCTTTTGGAAGAGGATGATTCTGGATTCCTCTTATTTTTGCCGAATTTTTTTTCTTATCACACCCCCAACAAGGGAAAACATTCTCTGATTAGAGAAAGTGTAGAAATGAGGAATATACCACTCAAAATAGGTCCCTAAAATGATAAGGTGTGCTTGGGCTTAAAAACACTAAAATGAAGCATTAAAGGCTAGAAACACAGGGAATCGAGAGAATTATGTTTAGGGATATGTGTAGGGATGATGACAGGGTGTTAATGGATCTATTTTTTAGTCCTATTGACTAGTTTTGACAAAATGGTCTATAACAGATTCCCCCATAAAGCAAAAATCTATAAATAGTGGCTAACGAATAAGGCGCTTTACCTTGTGACAAATGTGGATTAAGAAAAACTAGTCGGATCATCATTTGTTATAATAGATTGACATCGTGATATATTTTTCTAAGGGAGGCATACACATTCTCAACACATAAGCCACCATTACATGTAAAATGATTAAGAATAGATGTCCATTGATGACAAAGGGTGGACCAATGATTGAATGTTTGTATGATTATATCCATCATACATTGTGATATTTTATCAATCCTGAAATTGTAGCCCGGATGGAAGGAACTACATTTTGGGTTTTTTCTCTTATTCACTTGATTTCCCATTATACAAGTCAAACCATGAAAATAAAGAAGTTGAAGTCAAACATGGTGGACACTATCTGATTACTAGCCAATAATGTAATTCGTTAATAGACGTGAGAGAAACCACCAATGATGTTAATGGCTCTAAAGGTACACCAGTACAATCTGTATGGTGTTAATAGATGAGTTGAAGTCAAACACCATACATAATCTGTTAGTCGAAGACCAATGATGAAAAAATATCACCAAGAGTGAGGAAAATTGCCATTGATGTATGCAATCCATAAGGTACTAAAGGAAGAGTTTCTAAGTCAACTTCCTGGATAATGAGTTGATTTCGATAGGAAGTAAACCATCACAGTAGGTACTTTATGAACCCCCCATCAATGACATGGAATGGGTACCATGATTTAATATAGAAACACTTTGTTGTCGAACTGGTTCAGAAATGACAGAAATGGAATTAAAGCTTATGAATATCATAATAGATATTAACTGAATGAATTATCTTGAACACATCGATGACACTGAATGGAGTTCGAAGCATTAACCCAAAATAGAAAATGGAGGCTTTGAAATGATATGATGAACCAAAATACTATAAAGTTTTCCTTAGAAGAATAAGAGAATGGAAAGATTCTTTGTTGTGATCCATTGTAAGATATTCTCTCCTCTTGGCTTGTCAGCTGAAACTGTATCTCCAACCACTATAATTAGAACATGCACAAACAATCAACACAAGACAAATATCTACGACATATTTTTAACATTATCTAATTAATCTATTCAATGGATCAACATAGAATTGAAACACATGTATATAAACATAACATAGAACATGTAAGAAAACGGTATACTCTTTTTATTAAAATGGAAGGGAGATATTTTACAACCAAAAGTGGAAGAGGATCTTATAGAGAACCTTCTAAGTTGACTTGTCCTCCCTTGCCACAATGCACACCAAAAAACGACCCTAATTGATGGGAATAATGACTCTCTTATGATCAAAGCAAAAACATTAGGATATGATTAATCTCCAAAAGCTAAACTCTAGCGTGTGGATACTAGTAAATACATAGGAGACGATGGTGGGTTAGGAATTCTTGTCCATTTACTAATCTAGGCTTGAAATCCACTCTTGATGGGAGGATGAGATCAAGGGATAAGAAGATGAAAATTCCAAGGTAGGATGAGATAGGGTTAAAATTTATTATCAAAGGTAAATGCTTGTAATAACTCCTGGAAGCTTCTTGAAGAGGAAGCTTCGTGATTATTCTTATTTTTCCTTAATATTTTAAATCAATGCACCCCCAAAAAGATAAAATCTTCTCCAATTGAAGCAGGTGTAGAACTGGGTAACATGCCACTCAAAGTAGGTCCCTAAAATTCCAAGGTGTGTTGGGCCTTAAAATCACTAAAATGAAGCACTAAAGTCCATAAACTCACGGGCTTCAAAGAGTCATTCTTAGGGATTTGTGTAGGGATGATAACAAGGTGGTCAATAATGTTGATGGATGCAGTTTATATTCCTATTAACTAGATGTGACAAAATGGCATATAATATATTGCTCCATAAAGAAAAAAGTTAGAAATAGTGGTTAATTACTAAAGTACTTTACCTTGTGACAAGTACAGATCAAGTAAAATTGATTGGATTGTCATTTTTTACAATACATTTACATCATGATATATTTTACTAAGGGAGGCATACCCATGCTTAGCACATAAGATAAAATTACATGTAAAATGATCAATAATACATGTCCACTGATGAAAATGGGTGGACCCATGATTGGATAATTTTCTATATGATCATAACCATCATACATTGTGATATTGTATCAATCCTCAAATCGCAACATGGATGAATGGAACTAGATCTGGGGCCTTCTATCTTGTTCACTGGACCACCCAATGTGTGAGTCTAACCATGTAAATAAAGGAGTTTAATTCGAACATGATAGACAGCATATGATTACCAACCAATAATGTAAGTCATTAATAGACATGAGAGAAACCATCTATGATGTTAATGCCTCTCAACGTACAATTATACAATCTCTATGGTGTGAATAGATTAGTTAAATTCAAACAACAAAAAAAGTCTATTACTCAAAGCTCAACGATGAAAGCCTGTCACCGATATCAAGGAAACTTTCCATTGATGTATGCAAGCCCCAAGGTACTGAAGGAAGAGTTTCTAATTCAACTTCCTCGTTAATGATCTGATGTCAAAAGGAAGTGGCATGTCGTAGGAGGGCCTTGATGTCTTCCCCATCAAAAACATGAAACATGTATCCTGATTTAAGACATAAAGAATTTTATGTGGAACTAGTTTAGGAACAACAAACATGGAATGAAGGCTCAAGAATATTGTAAAAAATATTAATTGATTGACTTCTCTTGAACACGCCAGCGACACTGCGTGGAGTTGGAAGAATTGACCCAAAACCTAAAATGGAGGCTCTGAAATGGTATGCTAAACCAAAAGAAAAGCATATTTCCCAACCTAACAACCATAAATATGAAGCGTAAGAGTGTCATGTTCAAGAGTGACTCACTGACATAAAAAATGGAATATCCCATTTTCCCGATTTCCCCAACTATTGGTGGTGAGTACCTCTTTAATTTTTAACAAGCTTGAGGAGGATAACATATCATTGATCTGTAAGTTCAACCTTAAGATGAACCCCTCCGAGTATGTTTAATGAATCATGAGAAGGAGCGGTTCGGTCCCATCATGTTCAATGATTCCATCATTTTTTTATGTTTGTACAAGTCCAGCAAAGGTATAACTCGCCATTTTTTTCATGTATAGAGATTTTGAAAATGATGTGAAAAAGGAAAAATCCAATAGTTCCTTTTCGTAGATAGTCTCTTGAGTACAAAAAGGCAGAAAAAATACTCAGGAGAACCTATTTGCCATTTTTGACTAAGATATTCCTTTTTTGTAGTTAGTTTAACTCAGTATAGAAAAGGGTTAAAATTATACTGAGTAGATGTCCTTTTGTTTACTTTAACAAGTTTGACAAGGTGAGTGCTTGAAAATATTTTCATATTTAGGGAGTGTGGAAAGAGATTAAAGAGAATTCCTCCTAGAGGAATGAGTGGTATAAAAGGATTTCAACTAGTTCCGGTCATGATGGAACTTCTCAAAACATGCAGAGGTTAAGAGGTTGGATATTAAGACCACTAATCATAGTTGTACCCCAAGGAAGGGTAAAAATCAAGTGAAAGACTACAATTTGTCAAGAAGATGGTGATTATGGAATGAGAAAAAAAATGCTCATATGGAGAAAAAAGGATGATAAAAATGGAAATCATGAGAGGTGGGATGAAAATGGTTTCATTTTTACACAAGCTTGAAACATGTGGAAACTATTCTTGAGAATACTTAAAGATGGTTTCATTTTTTCACAAGCTTGAAACATGAGAAAAATTTCTCTTGGGAGTGGTTTCATGTTTACACGAGCTTGAAATAGAGAAAAAATATGCTTGAAATAATTTTTCATGCCCCAAGCATATTTTTTCATGCCCCAACCATAATTACTCAATTCTAGGCACATGCCCCCCCCCCCCCACCCCCCCGCAAGCCTCATTTCATTCACCTAAGGAGACTACTAGTTACTAACAGGTAGACAGAATGAAGCTCCATTTATGAGATCAAGTGAAATAATCGACTAGGAATTTATGACATCTAATCAAAGCCTCAAATTTGAAGGGGATTTGTTTAATTTTTTAATGAGCTTGACACATGAAAATAATTATTAGGATGGCACCTTGTTTCATTTTTTAACGATGGCATCTTGTTTCATTTCTTAACGATCTCGACACAAGAAAATGAACTGTGCTATTGGAACCTTGTTTCAATTTTTAGGGAGCTTCACACAAGACAAGGAACTATTTTCTTGTAAACTTGTTTCTTTATTTTAAGGAGATGACACAAGAAAAGGAACTACGGTGTAGGAACCTTGTTTCATTTTTTGATGAGCTTGACAAAAGACAAGGAACTCTTCTCGAGGAACCTTGTTTCATTTTTTTAGGAGCTTGACAAAAGAAAAGGAACTCTTCTCCAAGAACTTGATTATGGCCCCCTAAAAGGCCATGGTTTCCAAGAGGTTCTCATCAGACGAGAGAAAAATGATATGGAAGGTATAAAAGGATCCAATGGATAGATGAGACTCTAATTCCCCTAGTAAATGATGAACTAAATCACCTACCATATCATTAGTAGACAAGGGAATGGAGCATGTTTCCACATAATTAATTTTTAGTGGGGGAGATGCCACTTTCATATAAGGAAAATATAGGGAAGTTGTTTGACTAGGAGTCAAATTAGGACTAATGAATGAAAGTTGGTCAAAGGTCATGATTATTTCTTCATGCAGTAAAAAGATCACATGAAATATTGAAGAGATAAGAGAACCCATGTGGTAAACAAGAGCTAATGTGAGCCTTTGGACCACAGTTATGATACTTGTGGAATACAAGGACAATATATAAGAAGGCGATCACCTTACATAAATTGCAAGGGAATTTAACTTTTTGGGGTTGATTGGAAGGTTTTTGCATACTGGTTGCATCCATAGAAATGGTTGCTTGGTTTCCCCCCTTCTTATTTTTCTTCTTCTTCTTCTTAACCTCCTAGTTACTCGAATCAATACTTTCAGCAGGAAAAGTGGAAGAAAGGGATGAGGAAATAATACATGAATAAGGAAAAGGGTCGACTTTAGGATCAACTTGAGGTTGACAATTTTTAGGTAGAGGACTACTTGGTTGAGAACCAATTTGGAAATTTGGAACCATAGTTCTTGAAAAAAACCAAACTGGAAAACCAATGGTAAATTCGAGAAGGGACAAAGTTGCCATATAAGGAGCACCAATATTTCCAAAATAAGGAAAAGTATAAGGATTCACATCATAGGGGTTTCCTTAATTGGTAGACTCAGAAATTGTTTCCGTTAGTCTCAACCTAAGATATACTAAGGAGTTGTTCCATGGTGAGGATGTTGTTCCATGGTCAATTAATTTATTTTAGAAATTAAATATAAAAAAAAAGATAAAAATGGGTAACTAGAAAAAATGGATTACCATGTAACTGTGAACTACAATATACTAGCTTGTTGAACCATGAATTTACGTATGGGCAAGAAATCTCCCTGAATAATATGCTCGGTGTATTATAGTATATAAGGTGGCCGACTCCTTTACGTAGGGTTAGGATAACAACCTATGGTGGACTTCCAAAATATACTCGATCATATATGTAAGTACAATCTGTAGTAGTGTTGTATAATGCATACTCATATGACGAGAGTGTTTCCATATGCTTTTCATTTTCACAGTTCCATTCGATATACATGAAGGTACGTGGAGAATGATCCGATACACTAATGTGCACGAAACATGATATCACCCCTGGAATGAAACGCTGGAAAAAATGTCGTCTCCTACATTTACAAACACCGGAACACATCTCTAGCCTAGAACTCTATGTGTGTCATTAAGTATCGAATGCTCCTGAAGTTAATTGAGTGAATTTTAGTGTTTACCTTGAATTATGTTTTGAATTCAAGGCTGGAAACTTTATGTCACTTGAAAAAACCTATGATGCAACTAATATGCCAAAAATAACTCTTTTCATTTTCCTTTTAACAATGAAATGCCTAACTAAGTAGGGGCTGAAGAAATAAATCAACAATGCAATAAAAGAGTGATGCAACAACAAATCTCCTAAACTGCACTATTCCAATCAAATCAATGCCCTATATGAAACACAAATAATTATTTTCCTTTTATTTTCTTTTAATGTTTCAAATGCAAAGAAACATATGAATGAAACGTGATCGTTCATGAAAAGAAACCACATAGACTTTAATTGTAATATAAATGTTACTTTTCAAGTTCAAAAATCAATATATCCATGCAATCCTGAATTGATAAGAAGAAAGAAAGAAAAGAAAAAAATCTTATCAAAAAATGCGATGGCACTCAAAAAAAAAAATGAAAATGAAATAATATATATATATATATATATATATTAAATAATAATAATAATTATAATTATAATTATAATTATAATTTGTATAAGTATGACAATCAATCATTGATTGGAATTATTATACAGAAAATATAAGGTGAAAATCAAAATTTGTTTCTGACATCTTACATTTTCTTCATTCCAATTCTAAAAATCCCAAATTATTTGCATTTCGATCTTTTAGAAAATAAAGTATAGCTATAGAATTGTTGAATTTCTGTAGCTCTCATAAAATTCCGCAACTCTTACACATTTTTGCAGCCCATATACAACATGATCTTTTGATAGAAGTAGCTAAATACTATACTGAAGATCATATTGAATAATCTACTTGATAATACCGGAAGAACCAATACAAATAAGAAACAATTAAGGTTATCTATATCCATGGTATGCAAATAAATTTTTTTATTCAAATAATAAGGTTGCAAAAATTGATATATATGAATTAGATGATCATATACCGCCAGCTCAAATGACATCATTAAAAATATCGACTATGCCAAATCAATATCTAATCTCATGTTTCACCACTAAAACCTCATCACGATCTCCCCAATGATCAAATTTGATTTCATTGATTAATGATCTAAGCGGTCATTTCTCATTCTGAAACCCCACTCATGGTCTTAATAACCCTGAAGCCTCGCCTATTCACTTGTTTACTTGCACGTATCTACCATTCAACAACATAACTCATCCATGTTTCCAGATTGATACCGAAACCCTCAATTCACCCAGTCAAAAGTGGCAGTATTGAAGGTGAAACTATCAACAAAGTATGGTTCTGATTGTGAGAACAGAGTCTGACATGTGAAAGAAGTTCATGGAAGGATATCCACAAATGACAGAAATGTTGAAGAAAGCGCAGTGGCTTAAATTCATCAAGAAATTTGACGAGTTTCATAAAGAAGTCACTAAATATTTTTCTAGGGCCTTTGATGGAGTAGAAGTTGAAATCCATGACATCAAGTTTGCAGCCACAAAATAGTTCATGGCAAAGGATACTGGATTGTCGAAGACATGAGAAAGATGGTTTAAAAATAGAGGAATCAATGGAGAAGAATGGAAAACCTTCTTAAATAACCCAACTATGGAAACTAGCATTTTCAAAAAGGGAATTCCTAGCACAACTCTTAAAGGAAAATAGAGAAATATGTTGTTGCTAATTCATAAATTTGTTACCAATGAAGGAAGGTTTGGATGTATGTTCTTTTATCATGCTAGGTTATTAATGAATTTTATTGAAGATAAGGAGATAAATCTTCCATACTTTTTATTGAATAACTTAAAGAAAATCGCAGGAACTATTCAAAACAGGACTCAATTCATATATAATACAATGCATCATCATGGATTGATAAAAATTCTTATTGATTTTAATTTAAAAATCCTAGGAGATAATTGGGAAAATTTCTTAATCTGAAATCATTTTCAAGAAAAATAACAGAAACAACCTAGTGATAATAAAGGAAAAAGAGGAAGAAAAAGAAAAGGTGAAAGCCTTGCTGAGGATGAAAAACCATCTCAAGGAAAATCAGAAGATGAGATTCCCATCGCAAATATGTTTGGAAAATTCAAGAAAAAAATTGATAAAAATAAAGAAGGCAACATGAAAGGAAAAGAAAAAATCATAAACACATAGAATTCAAAAACTCAAAACCCTCCGCGACCAGTAAGAAGAACTTCCATACTTAACAAAGTAGCCAAAAAGACACCTTCAGAAGCAACATAACTTGTTGATTTAGAAGAATATCTTGAGGTGCCATCACCTACTATTGCATCTCCCACACAGGATCCAAACCAAAGAACTCTAGAAATTGATCTAGTTCAATGTTGTGGCTCATTTTCATTTACCTTTGAAATATTTTTCAAAACACCAAAAAAGCATATATGATAGAAAATGTAAAATTATGTGTCATAAAAGAATTTTTCTTTATATGTTGGTACATTAAAATGACGTGATGAGATGTGAAGTTGGGTCGAGTCGAGCACTGAGGCATCATTACAGAACTATTTAGTTGCTTGATCATAACCAGAAGGGACACCTTAGCACTTTAGGAGGACGCATTAGCAACATCAGATTCAACAAAATGAACAATATTTCCAATTTTAATTTGTTTTCTCAGTATGATTGCATAAGTAATCCTAACAATTTAGGTAGTTTAGTAGTTTCAAGAAGTTCAGTAGTTACGAAATACTTTGATGTATTTAAGTAGATAGAAATAAATGAAAGGGGTTCCGATTTTTGGACCTCTGGATGACTGTTAATTTGGTATTGAATTTTATAACAAATTAACTAAATAAGGTCAAGTTTCTTGAACCAGTTGATGTTTATATGTCTTTCCAATTTTTCTCTGTGTTTATTCTTATTTGAATGAAGTGAACTAATGTAGCAGTCGGTCTCTTAATTACATCTATGAGTAAGAGTTAAATAACCTTCATTTGCGCTCCTTCACTTCATCTCTTCTGTTTTCACAAACTCTTGATGAAACTTTTACAGCATATTATTTCGATTTTCTTATGTCTCCATGATATCCTCTGAAACTTAAAAGTGAAATATTATGTTTCTCAGCATATCATTTTGAGTTTCCCTTATAGTTCTTCTTTTCATTTCATTCAAATATCAGTAGTTTCTGGCATTGTGAAGGCTTTCATTATATCAGATTATTGAGGGTATTAAGTAATAAAATTCCAAAGGCGTTAAATAGAGGCCATTTGATATTTTTATTGTGACATACATTTATAAAATTTCTTAAGCACTGATTCCTTACCATAACCAAGGGATTGTTTCTCGAGATACAACATTTTTTGGCACCATTGCTGGGGACGAAGAAACAAAGTTTATTTTTCCCTAGGTTTTTCACATTATTTTCTTTGGTTTTTCAGTGAGGAGGAAATATTGGGTTTTGTTTGTTATTTTCAAAATTTTGGCTTTCAAAAGGCCTCACACGAGGTCAGATACCTCACAGTAGATAGTCCCTGATTTTCCAGATCTAGAAATATTGGTTTCTAAAAAGGCTCAGAAACCTGAAACTCCTTCAACACCTGATCCCACATTGTCTAGTCTTGGAAGCAGTTCTCATAACCCTTTGTTTGAATATATTTCCAAGGAACTCCCTTTCTTGGAACAATATTCTCCTTCCACACCCATTCATTTTCAATAACCTAACTTAGAAGAACATTCTTTCGAGTCAGTTTCTTTTACCTTCGCTCAAGCTCAACCAAATATAGTTGCTAGTTCTTCTACCATTTTTCATCAACCGAATCCCATATCATTTTTTCCTCCACCTTTATTCACTTTCACAACAGGTTCATCAACCTCAACTACCCAAGGAACGGTTAAATAAGGTGTAAATATGGCAGCACTAGCCTTTTTGTTGAACAGATATGCTCCACTAAATATTGCGCAGCGAATGAATGCCATGCTTGAAGAATACCTCAAATTACTTCCTCGTTTCACTCGAGAAGATGAAGTTACCGCGGAACAACATTTTTTTTTTAATTTCTTTTAAGTGGCCATGCCACTCCTAGATGGAGAGGCTAGAAAATGGTTCAAAGGTTTACCAAATGGTTCAATAAATAACTAGGAAGAGTTAGAAACTCAATTCACTCAGAGATGGGGATAAAATAGAGATCATGGTTACTCATTGACAAAGTTTAATCCAATTAAAATAAGGCCTAATGAAAACATTTCTGAATTTGTAAAAAGATTCAAAAAATTGTACAATAGTTTACCTATAGAGATGAAGCCCCCCCTGTAGGAGCAAAGGTACTTTTTGTTGGGGCTTTTGAAGCTGATTTTAGCTTTACATCAAGAGAGATAAGAGCCCCTACTCTTGAGCAGACATAAACATATGCTTTAGAGATCAAAGCTAATATGATTGCAGCTAGAAAGGCGAAAGGGAAACAACCAGTCCAAGAGAAGGGGAAAGAAAAAGAAGAATCATCAGAAGATCTAAGAATTGAAGAAATGATAAAGGTGATGAAAAATTTAAAAAATAAGCTAGCTAAGATGGAATTGGAAAATAAAAACTCCCAACAACAAGTAAAACAAAACCGAGGGGGGTGTAACCCTCAATTCAGAAGACATCCCCTGCAAAATTTGCAGAGGGAAAGGAGATATCAAGACCAGGTTCAAGCACCATTGTATATAGAAGCAACACCTGAAAAGCCAACAGAAGATGACTAAAGGGAGGCCAAGGATCAAGTATCTTCTATGTATACCATAGAATAGGATGAAGAGGAAGATTATGAGGAAGAATATGCTGAAGCTGAAATATCTCTTGATCAAGTTGAAATGGATGAATACTGTAGGCAATTCATAGATTTCATGCAAGCTGAGTTACATAGAAAGTGTGATTTAAGATCTAGAAAGAGATCCAGAGTGCAGGATAATGAAAGTAAAAAAAAGGGCTCCATTCCTCCTCCAATGGAGACTCCACAACAAAGGGACTGTGGGAAACAGATTAGTAAAGGGAAACAACCTGTAAATTCACTTAATAGAACAAATGTGCAGTAGGGTGAATCTTCCCAGAACAAATCAATTGACACTAATATTTTGGAGGGAGTTGTTCATGTACCCAAACAAGCAGAAAATTCTAGAAAGATTAAAGAAGAACCCGAAAAGAATTTTAATCAAACTCATGCTTTTAGTCTGGAAAAAGAGTTGGAGAATGTTAAAATTTAGGCACCTCTTCTAGAATTAGCTAAAATACGAGCTTTCAGGAAAGAAATTTCGGAATTTATTAATCTCACACAGATGGAAGATATAAGTGACACAGTGAACTTAGAAAAAGAAAATCCAGTGGTCACCTTTGGTCCTCATGTAGAAGAAGTAGATCCTTCTGTCCCACCCTTCTATATTTCTGTATTTCTTCATGATTTTACTCTACATAATTGCATGATGGACTTAGGAGCATAGCATAATCTCATGTCATTGTCTGTTATGAAGGAAATTATCTTGCAGATTACCAAAATTTATAGGGATCTGTATTCATTTGATTCCAAAAGGGTGAAATGTGTTCGGTTAATTAAATATATAGTAGTTTCATTGGAACAAATCCCAGCAAAGAGTATATTCATGGATGTAGTGGTTTCTGACATGCCAGCTAGGTTTGGAATGCTCCTGTCAATATCTTGGGGAGAAAATTTGGGAGGTTTTTAATGGGGAAGAAAGGATATTGTATAGGGAAACAAATTTTGTGAAGACCACCTCCAAGAAAGATGCAAGAAATTCCCCCATTTATAGTGAAGAAATAGAAGATCTTTCTTGTTTCGTGCTGCATGAAGATGCAGAATTTTGCTAAAGACACAGGGAAGAAACTCTCTTCAGCAGTTATAAAGAACAAGCTACACTCAAGGAATATTTGGAAGTGCTACTTTGATGGTGCCTACTCCAAGCAAGGTGTAGGTACTGGATTGTTGTTGATGTCACCAGAAGGTAACCTTGTGCCTTTCTCTTTAAAACTAGAATTTGATTCAACAAACAATGTGGCTGAGTATGAGGCCTTAATCTCAATACTTCAAGTTTCTAAACAGATGGGAGTTCAATGTATTTCAATTTTTGGTGACTCTGAATTGATAATAAGGAAGATTAAAAATAATTTTAAAACTAAGGATCTGATGTTAAGATCATATAGGAATGAAGTTTGGGATCTGATAGAAAACTATTTTGAAGCCTTCAATCTTCATTTTATTTTGAGGGAGAAGAATAGATTGGCATATTCTTTAGCATTTTTAGCCAACACCTTCAAACCTCCAATAAATACAAGGCTAAGGTATGTAATTGAAATTAGACATAGTACTTCTATCCATGACAATGTGAGATATTGGCAGGTGTTTGATGATGATGAATGGATAAATCAGTTCCTGACAATTATTGGAAACTTTGGCAATGTTGAGATAGACCAAGAGGAAGCAAAAAGAGAGTAGAAAGTAGAAATAAGAAACCTTAAGTAGTCAATAGGTGAACATAATATTTTCCAATTGAAAGATAATGTACTCCCTAAAGGGTTGGTTCCCCTTGAAATATTATTCGATTCTAATGATGTTATTGTCGATTAAAAGAAAACACATCAAGAAGAAGAGATGGAAGATTATAATTTGGGAACTCAGCAGGAACCCAAAATAGTGAAATTGTTCAAAGGTGTTCCCAAAAACTACAAAGAAAGACACATTGATCTTTTTGAGAAATATATGGATGTGTTTTCCTGGTCATATGAAGACTTGAAAACATATGAAAAAAGCATAATTCAACATAAGATTCCATTGAAATGACTTAAACCACACACACAGAAGCTCAGATAGATCAATACATTGTTGCTAGATCCAATAGAAAAATAAGTGAAGAAATTTTTGCAAGTAAAAATTATACTCCCTCTCAGATATTCAGACTGGGCTTCTAATCTGGTCCCTGTAAGAAAGAATAATGGAGAGATAAGATTGTGTGTAGACTTCAGGAATTTGAACCAAGAATATCTGAAAGATAAATATCCTTTGCTGAAAATGGATTGTGTCTTATAGAAGGTGACATGAGCTCACATATTGTCTATGGTTGACGGATTTTCTGGGTATAATCAGGTAGCAGTAGAAAAAGAATATTAGAAGAGGATTGCTTTCACGACTCCCTGGGGCATCTTCATGTATGCAAGCATGCCATTTGGCCTTATGAACGCAAGTGAAACATTTCAGAGGGCCATGGACATACCCTAAGCCAGGTGGATATTGGTGGCTACCTGCCTATTCCACTTGGGGCCCCGCCATTGTCTCTTTTAGTTTTTCAGTTTTGACACAACTTACTATTTTTAGCAGTTTTTCGAGTCCTAAAATTCCAAAGCCATTTTGAGGCCCTAAAAGACTTTTTTTTGGGTATCGCGCCTGCGACGAATATGATTTTGTTCCAAAATTGATATCTATAGTCAACAGTTGTATTCCTCAGATATATATTTCTAACGATGTATCATGTGTGTCAAACAGAGATAATATGCCAAAGTTACGACCATAGGAAGTTGAAACACCAATTTACCCAAATGGGGCCCATAGTTTTGGTGCTTCATCTTCTAGGGTTAGGTTTTTGGATGTTTAGAGTTTTCCATTGTTTCTTTATAATAAATAGGCCCTTGAGCCTCATTGGAACACCGTTCAGAGGTCTGTAGTCACCACATCTCTTCTTAGAGATAAACTACTATCACCCTAGCTAGTTTATTTCCATTTTGTTTCTAAGCAAATTTCAGTTCTTTGATATTAATGAAGTGAAGTGTTACTTCAACTGCATCTTTGTATTTATGGTTATATGTGTACTCTGTTGCATTCCTGCATAAATCCGGATCAGTGGTATTAGAGCGGTCTGCTTTTTCTCGATCCTTCTTTGCATGTCCCCAACGAGGTCGGGGTATAAGGAGTTAGGGCTCGATTTGGTTGACCTTTTCAAGATTAGCCTCGCAAACCACGAAGACCACCCATGGCGGACGAAAAGAAAGATGAGGGAGTAGGAGATCCTACCAAAATATTGCTTGAGGAGGCCCTAAAAAAAAGAAGGAATGTGACGATGGATAACTTTTCCCAGAGCCTTCAACGACTACCCACCGGCAGTGCATCTGCACCCAACAACCACTATGGAGGCGTGCTTCCTTTAAGGTACAAGTAGACATTGAAATTCCCATCTTTGAGGGTCAAATAGATGTATATGACATAGATATATGGTTGAATCTATTAGAAGGATATTTCTTGGTTCATGACTTTTCCGACCAGGAGAAGATTATTTTTGCACTCCTTAAAGTTGCCCCCCATGTCAAGGACTGGTGGGAAACCTACTGTGAGAAAAAGGATGAGACAGAACCCTCTCTGTTCTCAGTTTTACCCACTTGGAATTCTTTCTAAGACGGCATCAAGGAACAATACTATCCCGTGGGGAGCTATAAGGACAAGTACATACAACGGACCACACTACGGAAACAAAGGGATCAAGATGTACGTAAGTTGATGAATCTGTTCCATACCTTAGGCACAAAGTTGGGTATCAAATATTCGAAGAAAAATTTGGTGCTAAAGTATCGAAGTTGTGTGCACAGATACATTCAGGAGGAAATGGAGTTCCTTGACATCTCCTCGCTTCATATGACATACCGGTATGCTGCCAAGATTGAGAAAAAATTCAAACAGAAGAATTGAGAATTTGGATGTACAAATCAAAAGCAAGGGAAAGGGGCCCCCAAACCACAAAACAAAGGACAAAGCCAAGGCATGGTGGCTCAATACAACCTACCAAATCTACAAGAAAATAACAACACCGCGAAGCCAAAGAAGGACATGGGAAAGTGGTGTGAGCACCATAAGAGCTCCACTCACAAGACAAGTGAGTGTCGGGCCAAGCAGTCATTGGTGGCTGAGATGAGGGATTTTGAATCAGATGCATGCTTCGACTGTGAATTAGAACCTAACAAGGGGAATGACAAAGGGAAACAGATTATCGATGCGGAGCCCAACGTCACTGTTTCCACTACAAATATCTAGAAGGAGGAACCACAATATCCAAAGGAGGAGGACCATCTCTTCCACTCCTAGATGTGGGTAAAGGGTTCCCCACTAGAGTTCATTGTCGACAATGGGAGCCAAAATAACCTTATTTCAGAAGACGCCATGAAGTCATTAGGCTTTCCGACCTGAGCACACCCACAACCATACACCATTGGATGGCTTCACCAAGGACGAGATCTACATGTCAGCCAGCAATGCCGCCTTACCTATAGCATCAAGCCCTTCATGGATGAGGTATTATGTGACATTTCTCCTCTTAATTTTTTTGATGTATTATTAGGCCAACCATACTTGTGGAAGTGACATGTTGTGTATGAGTCCCAACCTCGTGTTGTTATTGTTACTTTGGGAAATAATCTGTACAGGATACTAGAGGTACCACTGCCTGTCGCTATCTCTTTGGTTACTACAAAACAATGCAGTAAGCTCATTTCCCAAACTAGGAAATTTGTTTTCCTGATGATCCTCCCCTAGGTAAAGAAGAAGGTTGTGGCCATGACCTTCAGATAGGGCTCCTCTGCACAAAAACAACAAATGGACAAGGTTGTGGAGGAGTACCGGGGCATCTTCACCTCACCCACGGGGGTTCTTCTACACTGTTAGGTCAAGCACCTCATTCATTTGACCCCAGGTGCACCGCTACCCAATGGACCGATCTATTGGCGCTCTGTTATGGAGAACGATGAAATGAAGAGGCAGATTCAAAAGCTACTACAAAAATGTCACATCTATCCAAGTTCTTCGCCTTGAGGGAACCCAATCATGTTGGTACAGAAGAAGGATGGGACTTCAAGACTCTGTATTAACTATCAGGTGTTGAGCAAGATCACTGTCCGGAATAGGTAGCCGATCCCATGGATTGATGACCTTCTCGACCAAGTCAAAGGGGAAAAATATTTCAGCGAGATCAACTTAAAGTTTGGGTAACACAAGGTACCAATAAAACCCTCTGATGTGTGGAAGATGACCTTCAAAGCCAAGGAAGCCCTTTTCGAATGGTTTTTCATGAATTTCGGGTTGACAAATTCTCCCGCAACCTTCATGAGGTTAATGTATGACATCTTGCGGCCATTCACCAACTCATTTATAGTGGTGTACTTGGATGACATTCTGATCTTCAGCCAGACTTGGGAAGAGCACCTCAACCACATCCAAAAATTCCTCCAAACACTGTGGCAACACATTTTTGTGCCAATTTGGAGAAGTGCGCTTTTGGCATGACCCAGGTTCAATATCTGGAATAAATTATTGATGAAATGGGGGTGCATGTGGATCTAACTAGGATCCAAGTCACTCGGGATTGGCCAGCCCCAACCACTCTAAAAGAGCTTTGAATATTTCTAGGTCTTGCTAATTTCTACCGCTGGTTCATGTTGGGATTATCTCATATCACTTGGCCCTTGAGTCATGTCACCAAGGGAGGAGCGAAAGAAAAATTATTTTGGTCAGAATCTCAACATAAGGCTTTCGTAGAATTGAAAAATCGCCTCTATTATGCCCCATTTCTCACATTACAAGACTTCCAACAACAATTTGAGATAGAGACAGATGCCTCTAACTATGCTATTGGGGTAGCTCATACTCAACAGGGGTGTAATATCCCAAAATGGTACTGCTCAGCAATGCATGCATAAAAAATTAATTTTCAGAAAAATTTGCTACAGAAAATGAAATCAACACTTGGATCCCTTAGATATGATAATATACAAGCTAAATCAAAGAATAGATCAGAAAAAAATCAAACTAGGTGAGCTAAACAGACCTCCCACACCTAGTGTAGCTCAAAAATGATAAAACCCCAAAACTACTACAACATGAAATTAATGCATAAAGATACAACGTAGTCTAATGAAGGTTTATACACATAAATAGAAGAGACAAATATATCTAATGTTATATTAATCAATGTGGGCCAAAATCTGAGATCTAGTCTCCTTTATACAATTTCTAGAGAACCCGGGAAGGGTTTTTAGGAATACACCCAAATACAAATGGTGATCTTCAGCACTAAGACTGAATAATCACTAAAAACTGAAGCACAGTAGTATATAAGGCTGAAATAATATATATATAATGCAGATCTGATAAAAGGTCTTCCCCCATGGAAGTATAAACCATCCAATCACAGGAAAACTCCCAAAAAGAGCCACAAAAGACATTGCTGAAACTACCCTCCAAAAATAACGCAATTCCAGAATAGAATAACACTGTAGATGATGGAAATATGTTTTCTTGCTTCCAAAGATCTAAAATCAGCCTGATAACCCTCCAAAATGATCTCCCAATAGAAGGAATCCTCCATCCTATTCAAAACCAACCCAGAAAGTGGGTTTCTCAACCCTCCACTGCAACACCCTGCAACTCAACACAGCCTTCTGTAGAAACTACACTGAAGCTGAAGACTGAAGCTTGGAAACAATGCCAGATGTGTGGAATGAAATATCAGGCCTCTCCCAAGAGATACTCAAAGGGAAAAGATGGAATCCCTAAACAGGAATACCTTAGTGCTAAACAACACCATCAATCTTAGCTAAACAGCTGAAGAGAGAAAAATTCTAAGTAGACACATCAAAATATCATTCATAAGCTAACCTCAAATGGCTTCCATCCTCTTCCTTATAAAATAAGTGAGCCTTCTCACCTTGGGTCCCAATAATTAGGGTTTCCACCATCACACAATCAATCTCCCTCCAAGACTGTGTTGTACCTTCATCAATGCCACTCCTCCATAACAACGTTGTTTGATTTGGTCAAGGTTGACCTCTTCAACCTGCTTCGGCCCTTTTCACACCTAAGGCTCTTTAATCTAGCTCACATATAGTTGTATAAGCTGATTCTCATTCACATGGAGCTATGTTTATTAATGATCCACTCCTCCAACATTAATGCAGTTTGACTTGGTCAAACTTAACTTTGTCCACATCCATTATGTCCTGTTCACACATGAGAGTGCTAGATCCAATTATTTTATGATCCCTTTTCACATCAAGAGCGATTTTATCTTTATTCAAGATAAGCATGTGTCTCTTTCCCCATTTATTCATCTACTAAGTTTTGGAAGAAAAAATCAATATTCCAATTAGTTGCATGCTAATTTTGGAATATTACAGTCCTCCCCTCCCAAATGTTTCTTACCCTCAAGCAACTGCAAGGATAGAAATGAGAAGTCTCTCCTCCTCCTACTGTAGCATCCACATATGATAAACTCCTCCAAGGAATGATATGTTGTCTTATCAATAAATCTCCATGGTGCCTCTCCCAAGCATGCAAACTAGCATTTGGTGAATATCCCAAATAGCCATCATCATGAAAAGGTGAAATGCTCAAGGATGCAATAAGGTTTTGTCTAGAGGTTCCTTTGAGGAATGGAATCTGAAATGTGTTGGGAACCATTATTCCCATGTGGATCCTCCATCCCCAAGCAATCATCCATACAAAATGGGTCACCTCCCAACATGGAAACTCCTGAAAATCCTCCTCCACCTTTGGCTCGTGAAAAGTAGGTGGGCTGAAAATCTGATCATGGAAGGCAAAGTAGCCTGCCCCATGTTGTCCTCCTCTCCACTTAGGATAAGTGTAGAGCATCTGTTGATCTTGGGCTGCAAATAATTTTCCCTCAAGTGGAAAGAAGTAGACTAGATCTCCAAGGATCTCCTCTCCAACGTTGTGAATCAGGATGGCCCAAATCATCTCATATATGATGAATAGGACATGATACATCATATGTCAGCCAATTGAGAAGATTGTTGAAGGTTTCATATAGTGCTGGAAAGTACCAATGTTAGCCGCCTATAAAAATTTGTCATATCAAATGGTGGCTAAATATTTTTAGCCTTCAAGAAACAATTCATGTCCAAATTGTGAGTTCTTGAAGTCTTAGGATGTCCCTTATCCTTGGAATTAATCTTCACTATTGTTTCACTTTAAATCCCTCAAATACCTTGCAGTTTACCAAAAGAGAAAAACTGCTCATGAGGCTCCATTTTCCCTCATTACACTTGTCCATTTCATTCTCCATATTCATCCATGAAGACCTCCATTTGACTACTAAACCATTCCAAAACCCTTTTTAAACCTTATGTTCCCCTTTCATTTGGTTTAAAAACCCTTTTCTCCCTTATCAGAACCCTCAAAATCCTCTGAAAAACCCTTATTTTGGCCTAAAAACCTTCTTTTTTCCATAAGGCCTTAAGCCCCTTTCGGCCTTAAGCCCCAGCCCCTTTTCCGCATATGATCCATGATGTGACCGGGCGTGAAGCACTCATCACATCGCAAATATTCATCGCATCGCATCACAAAACGCATTTTACTTGTTTTTTATGGTTATTTGCCTCCCGTCGATGCGATATAGCGATCATTTCTCCACCGTTGATCTAATTTGTTACACCGAGATCTAATGGCCCATATTGCTCCCCATTCCAAAACTTTCCATTCCTCCTTTTTCTTCATCATTAAATCTCCCCCGTCGATCTAGTTTTCAGATCAACGGCTCTCACTCCATCGCAAATCAGCAATCGCATTTTCCCTTTGTCCTTTCCTTTCCCTCCTCCAATGTCGATCCCCCAATTTAATCTCTGCCATCGAATCCACAAGAACTGATGGCTAAGATTCAATCGCGCTCTGCCCATAGCCCTCCGACATCAACCCATTGATTTAATCCTAACCGTTGATCTCTAATACCGATTCGACGGCCAGCACTTAATCGCACATCACAAAATCAAAAACCTCGGTGTTTTGGCCTCTTTCTTTTTCTCCGATGCGATGTAATCCCAGCCGTTCATTCTGCTAGATCCGAAGGTTCATGCTTCATAGCATCGTGCTCATCCATCACGTGAGCCCTCCGACATAAACCTGTTGATTTAGTCCTGATTGTTGATCTTTCTTAAATCGAGCGGTTCGCGCTCAATCGCATCAGCACATTGCATCACCACTTTACCCCTTCCTCCC